>VDFB02354162.1:0-153320 GCA_007258455.2 Sequoia sempervirens
TTGGTCATATGATAATCCACTCTATGATTTGGATGTTGATCACTTTCTTGATTCTAGCCTTGCGATGAGCATTGATAGTGACGTTCGGGATCCTTCCAGTGCATCGGGATTTCAAACAAGACTCACAGAGGAGATTTCAGAGAAGTGCATAGCGAGGAGTGTGTATTGCTTCACATTTGATCCTCATGTACATGACTTATTTCAAATGCACAGTTTAGTGGTGCATGTGATGGATAGTTTGTATGATAGATTACCTTGTGCATATATTAGAGGCAAGGATGGTCAGTCTCTTGACTTGCTTCCTCTTGAGGCTTATACTCATGTGACACTTGATGATGGGATTGAGTTGGTTCAACAGATTTAGTTGACTGAGCTAGTGTTACAGTAGTTGTTTGGTGATGATAGGGACATTACACAAATCTTCCCTGGGATCCAGGTGGTGGAGAGTTGTGTTTACAACTGAGATTGCTTGAGGACAACCAATTTCAAGGAGGGTAGACTATAATGTCCCCTTTTCTAGCCTGATGTTGTTTGTGGTTGGATTATCCTATCAGTGGCCCTTGTAGGCTAATAGGGTATGTTTAGAGGGTCTTCTTGGTAGTTACCCAGATGGTGGTTGGCTCACTTCGTGGATTCAAGAGTTAATTAGATGATTCTTATGGTATCTTGGGTGTTGGATAACACATTGTTTGATAACATATTGTTTGATAACACATTGTGTTCGAAAACATACTATTGGATAACATATTGTGTGTATTTTATATTTGCACTTTATGAGCTATATTTTTAAATTATAATAAAGTGTAAATATAATATAATATTATATTATTTATTGGAAGCTTCTAGAAGGGTCTAAACCCTTGAGGGAAAAAGAATAAATAGATGATGTTGGCTTTCTTCTCATCATCTAGGAATTGTTATTTGAATTTTATGAATCTTTGTGGAGCCAAGGGTTTTTGCAAAATTTCTACTTTGGTCTTTGGGAATGATAACTCCCATTGATTAGCATAATTGAGGTGGTGAAATATTCCTCTGAAGGGTTACATTGTGAGTGGAAGATAGTTAGTCTTTCACACTGAGCTTATTGCATCTTACTTCAGCTGTCATGTAGGTCGACTTGGTTTGGAGTATGCAGAATATTGTTTGTTGACATCCATTTTGGCATCGATTCATTGAGGAGAATAAGGGCACTCCCTTTGGGAGTATTTTGGGTGATATTTTGTAACTTAGTTTCAATTGCATTTTCAGACCTTCATAATATGTTGTCATGGAGGTTGATCAACCTATGTGAGTCTCATATTTTTTGCTCATATCATTCGATTGAGGAGGCCAATCATTCTAGGTATTGTTGCATTCAATTCCTATCATCAAGACAATCATTTTAGGGGAAAATTGGAAGGATTTTGGTGTTGCAATTAATTATTTAAACATTTTCTAGGCAAGGACAAGGGAAGTTGATTGAAGACTATGATTGGGTTTGAAGGAAGTCCATTTTGCATTGCTAGTGGTTGCTACCTCATCTTCTTTCAAGGGAACAACTTGTAACCAGGTTCCTTTACATTTGATTGCATTCATCATAGTATATAGAATAGTTTACATTTCAGTTGTAGATGCATGTCATTACCAACATTATTATATATTGGAAGTCTATTGTAATGCCAAGAGTCTTGGCCTTTCTATATCAACATTGTATTGGAAAATATTTCTCAATAAAGGAGCTATAAGTTTCTGGTCAAATATTGTTGTAAATAAGAATGTTCATATCCTACAAGATCAACATATTATTATGCATGCCAAGTGTTTAACAAAATGTCCCTTGGCTGTAGATGCACTTTTTACATATAAGATTCATATATTTGCATCCAAAATTACCAAAACATACTTGAATTTCATTTCTACCTTGATTGTAGTTAGTTTGCATTGTTCTAAAGCATTCATACATATCATTTGGCATCAAACAAACAACAAAAAAACACTCAAAAAATTATAATAGCGAGCTGGAAGGTTACATGACAAGTGTTTGACAATATTCCCTTAGCTTCATATCAGAAAATTGTGATTAGAACTAGCACGGTTCATTACAAAATTACCACTTGTGGTGTATGAGTCCCAGTATACCCATTTTTAGGCATTTTCTATAGATCCTGGTTCAGCAGTTCCAGATTCTAGTTTTGGCCTGAAACCCTAAACTGGGACTAGATTACCCCTAATGGTATATGAGTCCCAATGTGCATCAAAAATTAGTATTTCCAAGATTCCAGGCCTTCATTCAAGCTTCTTCAGTTTCCAAGTGCACCTCTGTTTCATCTTCAGTTTGCTGCTCTTATTTCAGTTCATTTTCTAGGTCATTTACTTAAGTCTTGCATGCTATTTACATTTCTTGTCTTTCCAAGCCCTAGCTTGGTGGTGAACCCCCTTTTTGACCTTTAATCACACCCTAGGACACCTTATTGCAGATCTCTTTCCCTCATTCCATCCCTTGATTGAGATCTCTAGGGTATCCTTGAATGAAACTTGGAGAAAATTAGTTTTCATATGTCCTAAACCATAAGAGCAATAATTTTCGACGTTTCAAGCTTAATGGGTGGTTATGTAGTGCCACATTGCATGATTTGAATAGCTTTCCACCATTCTAGAGGCCTTGATCTACTAATTTTATTACATGGTCATGGAAGCATGAGAAACTACCACATGGATTTAGCCAAGGAATTCTTTCATGGTGAAGCCTTTGTTGAGTGGAAAAAGTGACTCCGCAGGGACAAATATGATTAGCCCATTCTTTTTTCAAATCAGGTCAATCTTTTCAAATTTGTTTGACCCCATTGATGTCATCCAATCAAATTGCTCAATTGAAGATCAATGTCCAATATTCAAATCTGATGAATGGGTAGTTATATGCTTTGGTTTGCACAAGTGAAGAGTAATGGCAAATAAGATTCCCCTGAGCCATAAATTTAATTGCTTTTGTCTTATAAAAGCCAATTTTCATGCATTCTAACAAATCACAAAAGTTTTCTTAGTGTCTGGAGATCGAATTAAGTGAGTTTGTGAACTGTTCTGCATCGAACTAGGGTTTTTGCAACCGTAAACTAGTAAGTGCATTTCTTGCTAAAATCTTGCTCAATTTCCATCAAAATTTCTTGTAACTGCATGTTGCATTGAAATTGAATACTAGGGTTTACAATAAACGAGGAATTTATTGCTTTTTAGTGGCTTGATTAAATTTTCCCTAGTTTTTATTTGAATTACATCAAGAACCCTAGAATCATTAAGAAACCCTAGTTTTCTCCCAATTCATTGCAAAAATGTCTCCTCCCTAAACCTAACCTTCTATTTCCACCACAAGAAGAGCTTTACATGAAGATTTAGTGGCTCAATTACTAGGTTCTACTACTCAGAAATTCAAAGTTTAGGGACCTAGTTCCATCGAGGGTTTGGTGGATTTTTTTCATGGGGTTAAGGATGTTGACATTCCTATATTCAGTTGGTCTCTTTTCTATCACTGGTATGGGAAGTGAAATGTTGATGCTCCCATGCCAAGTGTGTGGAAATATGGTTTAGGGGAGCTAGTTGTCCCTAATGTGTTTATGTATGTTGACCTATTGAAGGGTATAGCTATAAATTATGATGATAAAATCAAGATTGTTAGGACATCAATAAGAAAGGATATTGTAAAGATTGATAGGGAATCAATTGTAGAGGTATTCAAGCTCAACGTTTTGGCCTTAACAAACCTATTGATTTTAAGGCTTTTAAGAATAAATACAACCAAAATAGGAAGACATATAGAACTATGTTTTTGCCAAGATCCAAGGTTAAATTCCACAATGGAAAGTGTGTTAAGATTTCCCCCAATAAATTGGAACCTTTCAAGATTGACAGTTTTGAAAATTATTTCATCAATATTATCTATTCACTATGTCAAGTCTTAGGAATGGATAAACATGAAATAGTTTCAATTTCTCTAGAATTTCTATGGTAGTTGATATTTAGAATGTCTTGTTCAATGAAGAATTTGATTTTGCTACATACTTTTCCAATACCATGCACCGAGCATTGGTTGATCTGAAGGAGGGAAAACAAGAACTAGATTTTGGCAGTATTCTTTGCTCTCCCACATGTTCCTATATAGAAAAAGAAAGGATCTTGATCCTACACTCCGAATATGTGACAAGGGGAAAGATGGCTCTGAGTATCTAGTTCATCAATAGACACATGTGTGGGAGAGGGATTATCAACAAGCAAGATTTGTCACCTTTAGAAACCACTTTGCTACAAGGGTTTTACATTTTCTACATGGTCAAGTACCAAGGGTTCCTACTGAATTATTATATTTTTCGAGGCCTATGGAAATAAAGCCTTATTTAGGTGCCAAGCATAACTAGGGAGACTTATTTCTCCATTTTGATTGCATTGTGATAAGGATATGAGAAGCTTTGTAGGACTTCACGTCTTACCAAGTTATGTTGCTTACAATTTTTGGCCAAACTAGACATTAAACTAAATTTGTTTAACTAAATCTTCACTTTCAGGAACCTATAGTGGCTAAACTGTGAGGAATTTGAAGATGATGCAAACTAGTGATTTGTGACATTTTGTCTATAGATTCTTTTTTTTTTTTTTCAAATTTTTTGGAATCAGATTGCACTTCTTTTTCCATCTCCTTCGAAAACTAGTTTTTAATAGTAAACACCATTTTTAAAGAGTGGCGTTATTGGCTAACACAACTTTTTTTCTATGAAGGATAAAATTATAATTTTTTCAAATTTAGATTCATAACTATGATATAGTGCATGGAATTGGTTTCATAGCATCTCATTGAATATTTTTTTCTTAATTAAGTTCCAAAGTCAAACTAGTTACAATTTAGACATGATTCACTAGCTAAAACATAACTTTCTTTGTATGTATCAAAATTCAATTTTTTTTTTTTTGGATCAAGGACATCAATATCTAGTGCACTAATATTTTTTTAAAAAAAATGATAATCTACTATTTTTCCATATGTGTAGAACAAAGAGCTTGATTTTCAGTGAAGAACGCATGTTTAATCAAGCTAAATAAATACATAATAAAACCAAAACATATTAAAATTATTTTTGATGGATAGCTCATTCCGAGGACTAACATCATCTAGTTGGGTCTGTGAAGTCTCCTCCATTTTCATCCTCAACCTGGGCTTCAAAGGGAATTTTTTTATAGAGATTTGGTAGAAGAGGGAGAGAAGGGGGAAAAAGAGGGGTCCAAATGCAATTAAAAAAAAAAAACCATTAAAGGGGAGTTCGCTAGAAGGGGGGGTTTCTAGCGAACCCCCTAGTTCTAGCAAACCCTTTAGGGGATTCTTGTGAACCCCCTAGTTCTAGCGAACCCCCTCAAGTGTTTTCCATCCAAAAATGCATTTTTCCTACCTCAATAGAATTTTAAACTAGTTTTGTGGGTTTAGGTCCATTGAGGATAATTTTTGCAAGCCATATGGTAGTTGGCTGACACTAAAGAAGTGCACTTAGCTAACTCGAAAAAGGGTTCTTTCTTCCCATTCGTAACTATGTTCTTAGGTTTCAAAATGAATAAGGAGGGATGGAAGAAATTATATGATAAATTTATACCCTTCAAAATGACTCATCATATAGTAGGAAGAGGGAGATATATTTAGAGAGGGAGAGAGAAGAGGGGGGAGAGGGAGAGGGAGAGGGAGAGATATAAATACAGGGTGATATAAAAGAGATGGAGAGGGATAGGAAATGAGATACAAAGATAGGGAGATAGATCTAGATCTATGGGAGATATATGTAGAGAAGGATATGGATAAAAAGAGATAGAGAGATGAGAGAGGGAAATCGAGTGAGAAATAAAGATAAAGATATAGATTAGAAGATATGGAGTGAATAAGATAAATAATGAAGAAGGGGGGAGAGGGAAATGATAATGTGTATAGGAATAGAGATAGAGAAATAGATTTAGAGAGATATAAATAGAAAAAGATAGAGATAGGAGTGGGAGAGAGAAAGAGATAGAGGTAGATGTAATGAGGTATAGATATAGAGGAGGGAGAGATAGAGAGAGATATATAGAACATGCAAGAGTGAGAGAGAAAGAAGGTGATAGAGATAAGTATTAGGGAGGTATATATAGGTGAAAAGATAAAAATATAGAGATAAAGGTAGGGAAGGAGAAAGAGGGAGTGTGTGTATATGAGTGAGAGAGAGATGGAGGGATACATATTTACAAATAGATAGAGAGGAAGGGAGAGGGAGAGAGAAATAGAAAGAGGAGAGAGAAGTAGAGAGAAATAGAAAGAGGGTGTGATAAGAAGAGAGGGAGAGATAGGGATAGAGATAGATATAACTTGGAAAATATAGAAGTGGTGTGAGAAATATAAACATATAGAGAGGGAGCAATGGAATGAGAGAGAAAGAGGGTGAGGGAGAAATGCAGATAGAAAGAGGGAGACAATGATAGAGTGGGAGATGGAGAGATAGAAAGATAAAGATATAGGAAGTGATAGAGAGAGGTAGAGAGGAATATATAGAGGGAGCAAGAGTGATAGATAAAGGTGGTGATAGAGAAAAGCAGTAGAGAGGGGGTAGAGGTAGAGAGATACAGATAGGGTTGGAGGAAAAGGGAGTGTATGTATATAATTTATTTATATTTAATAAATCATATTTCATAAAATATGTAATAATAAATATAGATAAATATTAAACTTATAATATATTTAATTAGTAATATCTATAAGAAGTTAAATGACATTTATATTTAATAATGTATAGTGTATATAAATATTAAATATATAATATCTAAATATTATAATATTATGCTAAAAATAATTACATTATTAAATATATATAATAATTATTGGGACAATGAGAGTGAATATATACATATATATAAGTATTATAAAAAAATTATTAAATTTCTATTATTTGATGTTTATATAATATTATAATATTATGTATCGTGCTGTCACTGATACTGATAAAAATGAAACTCTCGTATTTTCTTAACAAAACGAGTAAAAAATATCGAGATTGTAAATGACTTCACTGTACTGTATTCTTTTTCAAGCAGATAAAAATAGCTTTTAAAACTAGCAATCGCACCTTGGTGTGGAATGGGTACACCGAAGAGGTGTGGAAGGTGAATTAGGAAAAAAAAATCACCTAGGGTAGCTGTAAAAATAAACATAATAACAAAATGAAAATTATATGTTGATTTTATTTATTGTCTTGCAATACTAATTAAAATAGAACATATTAATCTAAAACTAGCAATTGCACCTTTGTGTGCAATGAGTACGCCGAAGAGGTGTGGAAGGTCAATTAAGAAAAGAGATTGGTTTATTCTATTTATACATTTCTGATTGGCCAAAGCAATTTTATACTGATAATTACTAGGTGTGTAAGAAGTTTACCTGAAGTTGGAAGTTTGAATGGTTGGTGGACAAGATTTGCAAAAAAATAAAAATGGTTATACAGTTTCTGGTCTACTATTTTTGTTCTTGGGATATTTTAATTGCACCTTTTGATGAGTATTGCTCACTTTGTATCTATCCTTTCTCTCATGTCGATGAACTTGCAAGCATTAGAGAGCAAGAGAGTGAGTTGGTTCCTAATTTTAGTCAAAGGTTTATGGATGCGTGTGATGCTCCTAGTGACAACATAAAGTCACTTGCATGTTTGGTCTGCTTCTTTGCTTCATTCCCATTGATAATTATGTTGAATAAGATACTAAAAAAGGTATTTGTGCATCTAAAAATATCTCACTTCATGGACTGCAAAGAATGCACGATATGTAGAAAATGGATTTATTGAGAAGGCTTTACAAAGTTTAAAGCAAATGTAAATGGCAGGTGTAAAGCTAAATTCAACAATCTTCATTAGTATAGTAATTTGAAAAGTGGAAGCAAGTCAAAAGCAGATCTGGAATAGACAAGGCTTGAAAAGTGGAAATAAGGGTGTACTTTTTCTCTACTTATAGTCCTTTCCTCTTTCCCGTCCCATGATAAGATGTGTAATAAAAGTTAGAGTTTTTCATGACTATCTTAGTTGATAACAATCTTTAAAGTTGGAACTGTCTTGCAACACTCATATTCTAAACAGTGGTAAAGATAATGTCTAAAAACATATTAACATATTAATGAATACAATAGAAGCATCTTAACAATTTCATTAGTATTATAAATGTAATTTGTTTCCTTATAAGATGAAAATAATTTAAAAAAAAGACAATTACAAAAAAGATTGAATGGTGGTTGAGGGAAACCATATTTTGAGGGATGTGCATCCTTGCATAGGACATAATCCCAGGCATAAGTTTAGACCACTTTAGCCAACATTTCCAAACGGTAGAATTATTTCATGGTTTAGCAAAAAAAAAGTGTGCCCAGCTGGTGAGGCGGCTGTGGAGCATTGAGCTACTTGAACCAACCTTTGTATGGTAGGTGGAATTGTGATCAGACTTTGCCACATTGTGTCTTGTGCTAGGCAGAGTTTTAGATAACTAATATGATTATTTAATATGTCACTATGGACTAAATTTATCATTCCTTTCATGTCAAAGTTTGGGATCTATGAAGTGTTTCTTCATATCCCATGTGTACACAGGCTTGTAACATATTATATATCAGATGAAGCATTCATTTTAGATATAAGTTAAAATGTTAACTTCAAAGTAGACAGTAAAGAATTTGAGTACGCAGAAAATTAATTTTAATTGCTTAGCTTTAATCTTCTCTCTAAAAATGATATAATTGTTAAGTAAGACAACCAATATGATTATTTGATATGACTGTGATTCAAAAAATGAGTAGCAGAAGCAAAGGTCTCATGTATATGTACTGGTAGATCTTCTCATGTCTTTGCCCTTTCAACTTAGCAGCTTCACCAATTCAGTTTTACTCATTTGTATATGTATTTCAATTGCATCAAACCTAGTAGATTGCATAACACTAACAGGGAAAATGCCAACCCAAATAGAAATTGGTATTGAGGGTTTTCAAGTTGTTGCATTTTTGTAGGCAGAGATGGAAATGCTTTAACTACTTTTGTAAGGACCTTCACAAACGCATGTTATTTGCACACAAATGAATAATGTGAGTAGCTGATCCAATAAGAATTTGGGTTGATTCAAATATAAAAATCACTAAATTCCATCTTCAACCATTTAATTACATAAGTAGAATGTATTTTTCATAATGTGTGAGATTGTGATATTGCTATCAAGATTAAAAGTAGTCTTTCAATAACCAACAAGGTTGAACAATAAGTCTGTGACTCACCTAAATGCCACATTTCTCCCACTTTATATGGTTTTCTTTCAGTCTCATCTATCACAAATTGTATTTGAGAGTCCATAGAATCAAACAAATGCCTTATAAACAACATATCTCTCTGAACCAAAGAGAAAGTAATAAAATCAACAGTTGGGCAAAGAAACAAACACATTCATAATTGAGAACACATCATTGATATTACTGACTTTCAAAAAAAAAAAGATATGTACAATTACATCATAGTGATAGATTAGGTGAATTTACATAAAGCTTTGATTACAGGCATAGTAGAAGGGCGGGTGTATATTCATTGGCATCCAAGATAGATTTGCATAAACATTGTAGCATACTCTTGAAAGCTTATAGGTAGACAGTAGATGATGTGAGACTCCCAATTGGAGAAGCTTAGAGATTTTACTGTACAACCCATTTTGAATGTGCAAGGCACATTATTATATCTGTTCAATATATTTGAAACATATTTGCTAATAGAGATAGTAGCTAAGTATGAAATGATTGTAAATGAAGTTGGAAGCTGAATAAATGTAATTGATAAAATAGAAGTAACTAACTTGCACTTGGTTTAGGTATTAGTGTTTGGTGAGGAGGTTGAATTTGATAATTCTAATAAGCATGTAACGAAATAATAATAAATATTAATATGGAGCATTGAATATAATTTGAACTAGGGTGTAAGTAAATTGAAGATTTCCTTATTCTTTTATGCCTTGACAGACAATCGGACTCTGTCCCAAAGCTCCCATATAACTGCATAGGATGCTATCAACGGTTGCAAAATTTGATTTTAAGCCAGCTAATAGTATTTTCTTGAAAGTTTCCAATTTTTTTCAATTACTCTCATTCTGTGCATAGCCCTTTTAATCAGGTCCTTCAACACCTTCATATTTTATGCCTGCAGAGCATTTGCAATGACCATGAAGATGCTGTTGAAAGCTCTAGAATTCGGCTTTACACCTATCAAATACATTTACTTGAAAGTTTTGATGGCTTTCCAACAAATCCATTTCATGTAAATTTAGCAATCATTCCACTCCCAGGGCGAGATCCCTCTGAGGCACGTTTTCAAACAGAACTCGCATATGTATGCTTCCAGTTCACCATATGTAAGGCTGCGAGCTTGTTGGTAAAATTTGGGAGTTTTTGTCTCTCCTTCTAAGTCATGTAATGGAAGCACATGCTTCATATTAATCCAACAGTAAAGACCTAGGCTACCTTCCGGGTGTTTAATTCTTGCTTGAGTCACTTTCATGTTTCTCTTTTAGGCTTCTTTGAATGCTGATTCCATTGCATATTTGGTGATTTGAAAATTGTTGGAGCTATAACAGCGAATTGGCACAATCTCTACACTTGTGCACCACCTCAAATCTCTATCAAGGCCTGCATGATATGAGAAGACACTAAAAAGGCATCCCTTGGATCCGCAAGGCAGAACACTAATACCTTATTGGCTGCAATTGCTCCAACAATGTTTACTTTCCTCTCTGGTTCAAACATCACTTTATTTCATCTTAGTGCCTCCGTATTTCATGCCCACTAGAGCATTTGCTAGATAGCCATCAAAGCCTTTTCATTAAATTCATTTTTATCAAATCCTACGATCATTGCATTCCATGAGATGATCTCTTTTCAAAGGCATTCTGTCAAACAGTTCGTTTACCTTGTCTGGGCTCCTTCATCTCACATGCATTTCCTGCCATTGTTGCATTCCATGAAGTAACGCCTCTTTTTAAATCAATCTGCATTTGTATCGAAGTTTCTAAAATCATTTGCAACAGATCCGGCCTTTATGTTTCTCAGCAATCACACATTACATACTCTACAATCTTTTCCTTTGATGAGATGAAATTCTTGAAGCCCTTTTTAATAAATCCATTTTGCATTAACGCTTGAATCATCGCATTCCATGGGACAACCTCTTGGTCATTTTATCAAACAGTTCATTTGCCTTGTCTATAGCATTCGCCATTTGTAGATTGATTGAAAATTCCTCATGCTAAGACACATCTAGTTGGTGCATAAATTGCGGCCTTGAACTATCAATTGCCTTTGCTTACAAGTTTCTAAAAACTTTCAAACAAATTGATTTTGTGCAAAGGATTGTTGCTATTATGCATTACATGAGGCAACATTTCTCTAAGCATTCCGTAGCTTCCAAGAAGTAGTTTAAAGCTTAACGAAAAATGACCTGCCCATGTGTAGGTTGCGAGAGAGCCGTAATCAAACTAGGGCAAGTGTCTTACCTCAAGATTCTGTAGAATTGATATGTCAACAATGCTGAGGATGAAAATGAGCAAAGCTTGCAGGAAGAATATTACAAAGCATTAAGAGGCAAGAAGAGGAACGACTGCAACTATGAACATGTCGATGAAAATATGAAAACAAGAAGCAATTTAAGGAGAAATAAATATGTAGACGAGAAGTGGTTGGGTAACTCCATTGTATGCCATGTTTTGTTGGCCAAAATAACTGGCACATTATTCGGTGGGAGAGCTTCCACACTGTAATGTTGGGGAAAACACGCGATAGTGGTGTTAAACATTTGCAAGTGGAGGCTGTAATGACCGCGGCAAATTTAATAACATTTAACAGAAATCGACATTTATTAACAAAAACATTCTATGGACGAGATTAAATCGATCATATTGCATTGCTTGTAATGAACTATTGACCGTTGATTTCATTATTGGCTTCGCAATTCTCAAATAGGACACGCCTTCAGCGTAAATATATATTACTATGTTAAATTTATTTGCTAATAAAAATAAAAATATATAGCCGACAAAAAAAATACCACTTATAGGCCTACAAAAATGAAATGTCGAGACTGAAGAAGAAATAAATATTTATCATGCATGCAAATATAGCTAACTACCACTCATTGTACTCAAATATCGAAAAATGAGAAAGGTTAAAAAAATGGGGAAAAACATTCAACGGACCTGCATTTCAAGGGACCAAATTAATATAACTACATTGCATGTTTCTACTTAACTGTTAACCATTGATAGTGAAAATCAGGTCAGCCATTTCCACATATGATACGCCTTGGACGTAAAAATACATAAAAAATCTAATATAAACAAATTTAATTAAGAGAAACAAAATTAAAGGAGACTACATAGCTAACTACCACCCACTATACTCGAAAAACATTCAACGGACCAAATTAATATAACTGCATTTCAACGGACCAAATTAATATAACTGTTTTGCAGTGTTTCTACTTGATAGTGAAAATTAGATTGGTCATTTCCAAATATGATATGTCTTTAACCTAAAAATACATAAAGAAATCTAATATAAACAAATTTAATTAAGAGAAACAAAATTACAACGGACCAAATTAATATAACTGCATTGCAGTGTTTCAACTTGATAGTGAAAATCAGATCGACCATTTCTAAATATGATACGCCTTCCAATAAAAATACATAAAAAAATCTAATATAAACAAATTTAATTAAGAAAAACAAAATTAAAGAAAACTACAAATTATAATTGACGTCTATGACTTGTGTATATGCATTTTCTTATAAGATCTTTCTATTTGTCATGTGGGTTGGTCATACTTTGAAGACCTTTTTACCGAATTGTAATTACAATTTAATTTGAGAAAACTATAAGACAGAGTCTTATTAACAAGTAACACCCCTGCCACACGTCATGGGGTTGGAGCTTGTGAGTCATACCTTATCGGCCTACAACTTCATAATAAGTCATGGAATTCTTGGATCGATTTATAGAAGCATGTTTTGCCTCGAAATTCATTATATTGTGGTTTTTGTTAGGAAGGGAAGTTCAGATTTACTTGTAAAAGTACTGTGGGGCAAAGCGCGTAAAGAATGACGGAGATGGAGGTGGAATATGGATGGGATCCGTTACATGATGCAATTTCAAAGGTTAAGCAATTCGTGGAAGGGAAGGTCCAATTCAGAGCTGAGGACTATATGATGATTTATACTGAAATATACGAAAAGTACTTTAGAGTGAAGTCGACATTGATGCAGTCTGAATATGAGAAAACTTTACAAGATCATATCAATTCAACAGTAGTCCCCGCACTGATGGAGAAAGAAGATGAGCTTCTTTTGACAGAATTTGTAAAGCAATGGGAATATTACAAACGAATGGTTACCATTCTATTGAAAATTGTGTTTTTTCAAATTTTGACCCATCTGGAAAAACCTAACGAAGCTACTCAGAGATGCTTCCTTAAAATGGTCTACAATGAAGTTTTGCGTAGTAATGTGCAAGTTGCTATGATAGTTCAAATTAATAAAATGCGGGATGGTGAGAGAATTCTTGATGGGACTGTATTGAAGAATGTTGTGAGTATGCTGTGGGATTCTGGGATGGACTATTATAAAGATTTAGAGTTGGCTATTTTCAAAAATACCACCATATACTATTCCAGAAAGGCTGCTTCATGGATATGTGAGTATTCTTGTCTAGACTACTTGTTGAATGTTGTTAAATGTTTGAGGTTTGAGAAAGAAACAATTTCAATGCTTTGTGTGCATCAGAGTAGCCATGCTAGGTTTGTAGAAATCGTAGAAAATGAACTTCTTTGCAAGCATGAATGTCAACTTTTGAAGAAAGATTCAGATTGCCATCTATTGTTGAGAAATGACAAGATGGATGGTCTTTCAGAGATGTTTAAGTTGTTTTCTGGGATAGATAAAGGCATTCAGCTCATGGCCAAAATATTTAGACAGCATGTTATCAGGCATGGTACATCGTTGGTTAAACATGGAGGACAAATGGTGGTAGAGGCAATAAAGGCAAACAACAAAAAAGAAATTATTGCAAGTGAAAAGGATCGGTTTTTGAAAAGTGTTATCCAATTGCAAGAGAAATACTTACAATGTGTGGAGGAGAATTTTATGAACCACTTCCTCTTCAAAGATGCACTCATGGCGGCCTTTCAGAGTTTGTGCAATCAACAAGTTGCAGGAAATAGTATTTGGGAATTGTTGGTCACATTTTGTCACAATATTTTGACAAATAGAAATATGAAATATGAAGATGTTGAAGATGCCCTTGAAGAGGTTGCAAATATTTTTACTTGCGTCTATGACAAAGACATGGTTGAGAGTTGTATAGGAAAAAGCTCGGAGACAGGCTTTTGTCCCACACAAGTTCAAATCTTGATTATGAAGAGAGTATGTTAGTCAAGCTGAAGTTGACATGTGGACGACAATTTACATCTAGAATGGAGGGCATGCTTACTGATTGGACATTGGCAACGGAAACCCAATCAGATTTTGAGGAATACCTCAGTCAGAATCCTCTTCATCCTTGTTTTGGAATAGAATTCTCTGTGACAGTTTTGACATCTGGATTCTGGCCAAGCTATAAGTCACCTGATTCACTTGTCCTTCCTCTTGAAATGGTGAGGCATTTAGAGACATTCAAGGAATTCTATAACAGAGAAAAAGAGAACAGAAGACTAACATGGAAATATTCTCTGGGAACATGCATTATTACTCGAAGATTTGACCAAGGTGAAATTCAAATAGTTGGAACCCTTGTCATGCAAGTGCACTGTTGTTGTTCAATGAAACAAAGAGACTGAGTTTTTCAGAAATTAAATCCCAGCTGGGTTTGGAAGTTGAGGATACAATTGCATTGCTGAATTCCCTTGCATGTTCAAAATAAAAAATCCTAGGTAAACTACCAGATTCACAATCGGTGAGGCAAACAGATTGTTTTGAATTCAATGCAAAAATTTCTAGTGAAAAGAGGAAGATCTGACTTCCGGCACCCATAGCCAATGTAAAAGAAAACATTGGGAAGGATGTGATTCAACATAGACATCAGTTGCTTGATGCTTCGATCGTAAGAATTATGAAGAAAGGAAAGGTATTAGCTCATAAGGAGCTAGTGAAGCAATGCATTGAGCTGGTTAAAGACATGTTCAAGCCAGATATGAAGGAAGTTAAAAAGAGAATTGAAAATATCATAGAGAGGGAATTCTTAGAGAGAGATAAAGAAAATCCTGGCATGTACAATTATTTACCTTGACATTGGTTCAGAGAAGAGGCCATTAGATGTGTCTTACATTTTCTCCACAGTCTGGAATCTAATCTTATCCTTATCTTGACTGCCAAAGTTGATTGCTCTTATTCTTATCATATGCAAAATTGGAACATTGTGGATAGTGGTCAATTACCCCTGGATTTGTCTCATGAACTGGACAACTTAGTTGAGCTTGACAGGGCTGTTTAAAGCCTGGCGCTGTACTTCTTCTTGTTTTAATAATGTTTAACCCCTCTTTTAGTTTGAAGTTGATTGATCGCAAGGTTTAACCGCCATCTTGCAACTATAAATAAAATTGCCTAGAGTTGTGAGAGTCTATTATCTTAAATAGTAGATATCAGGAGAAAACACTCTACAGAGTTAGAGTTCTGCATATCTGTAATTGATTTATATAAATAAAGATTATTGTTGCAGCATAAATCTGTTCCATTCTTATGTTCTGTTACTGTCTTAGTGATCAGAATTTTGTTTCTTGTCTATCATGCTATTTTTTCATATACTATTAATTTTTTCTCTTTAACACCAACAATTGGTATCAGAGCAAGTTTGGTTGCAGGTGTCTATTTTGTTTTAATAGGAACAGTTGCAAATGCGAGGGAGAAATTATAACAGTGTTAGTGAAGGAGAGTTGTAGAATTTTGGATTTGAAAAGCAGAATTAGTTAAGAGAGAATAGATGTTTGAAGATCAAGAACTTAGGCATTGTGAAGGAGCGTTGTAGTGAAAAAGCAGAATTTGTTAAGAGAGAATAGATGTTTGAAGATCAAAAACTTAGGCATTGTGAAGGAGAGTTGTAGTGAAAAGCAGAATTTGTTAAGAGAGAATAGATATTTTAAGATCTAGGCATTGTGAAGGAGAGTTGTAGAATTTCGGATTTGAAAAGCAGAATTTTGAAAGAGAGAATAGATGTTTGAAGATAAAAAAATTAGGCATTGTGATGGAGAGATCAGTACAATATTAAAGATATGCTCCATCAATAAAAAAAATCAATCTTGTTGTCTCTAACTTGTCTTTCTATGTACAATTACAAGCTACAGTTTGGACCCTAAAGTCGAGTTGCAAGCTTGCTAGAGTTTGGAATTGGCTTGGAGTTGCATGTCCCTAGATACATTTTAAAAATTGAAGTCTAAAATGTATATTGTATATTGGTCTTTGAAGTCTAAATTGCAATCATATAGAAGTTAAGAATTATGTCTAAAATTTTCATGTATCAGTTGCATTTTGGATTGTCTGAAATGGATGTCCTAAGTCAACATTTGAAGGCCAAGTTGGATAATAGTTAGAGTTTGGACTTGTCTTTCCAATGCTCAGGAACTGTACATTGTTTTTGATAAGGTAAGTAGGGATTTTGAAAGGGCCCTGATCCCTTTTACATCAAAGAAGAATTAGCAATAAGGTCCACAGGACAAGGAACAACCAACAGAAGAGAGCCAAAAGGCACAGCCAAAAGTCAACAAAAAACAAGGCGAAACACAGTAGGGGATACCAACCCACAAAAAAAAGTCAAGGTGTTTTAAAGAATTGTCCCAAAGATTTTTGCTGCATCATAATACAGGGATTCCTCTCCTCCAAAATTTTCAGCTTTTTGTTACAAGGGGAAGGAGGAAGACCACCATTAGAATCAACCAAGCCCAAAGAATCAACAAAGGGGTCCAACTTAGAGGGTTCCTCAACAACATCATTCTGAATCTCTTGACATATAGTGTCCAGTCTTCCACAACATTTATCACCTTTTCCTTTTTCTTCCAAACAGTGTGTTGTTTCTTCTCCTTTGAGCAAGTAAAGGAGGCATAACACACTTTGCCACAAGAAAGACAAATAATCAGAGAGACTTCATAATCAACCTGCTGCACATTGTTGATTAGACTCCAAAGTCTAAAATACCAAAAGAATGTCAAACTTTAAATCCTGAGGTGGTTGTCTAGTAGTACTTGGGGTTTGACTTCTATATTTGGAGGTTGCAATTTATGATTCAAACTCTTATATCCAAAGTACAAATTGGAAGTTTGACTCGAAGGTTTGAAATCCTACATATTTTTACCTTAAGCATGAGTTTATTTGGAATGGACTTTAGAGCCTAAACCAATGTAGAAGTGTACTCAAACTCTAAAGTTTGAGCTCCTGCACTCCTAGCCTTGAGGTCCCAATTATTCTAGTTTCAACTCTAGGATCCAAACCTTGAAATGATAGAAGAGTCACTTGTTAAACTAGATTTGACATGAGAACCCTGGCTTTCCTTTTATTAGATCATTGTTTGGGTTAGTCAAAATGCCTTTAAACCATGATTAGTAAAATATTCCAAATTTGGCACCATGCATATTGCATTGGTGTGTGTAAAGTGTGTCATCAAATGATGATTGCAACATTGTATGCATATGAATGTGAAGTGGCATGTTTCATGTCAGCTTTGTAATGTGAAAACTTTGTTCATCTAGTTTTTATTTGTTAATATCTTAGGAAAAAGCTTGGGACAATAAAAAATCGTGCATGTGTATCACGTATAGTTGTAAAGGATATCTTTTCTCAATAAAAGGATTTTGATAGGAGGTGCAAGTGGACTAACACTATCTAGGAATATGGCATGGAAGTGCAAAAAATAAAATTGATAAAAGCCCAAGGCTTAGCGAAGCTCATGGAAAATGAAAACATAGACGTGACAAAAATAGATGATGTAAAATTTGGCATTGCACATGCTCCTTTTAAGGGATGATCCCTGGTATAAGTAGGTAGTATGTTACTTGGAGAGCATGAATTGTCATCCTAAACTAAATGAATATCAACAGAGGAGCTTAATGCTAACATCCTAAATATGTGTTGATACATTAATTTGGAGGAATAAGTATGGAAAGTTTGTTAAAAACTTAGAAAAAGAATAGTCTATAGAGGTTGTAGATGAGTGTCACAAAATATTTTGTGATAGAAACTATATGGAAAAAGCTAGTGCTAACAATATTCTAAGGGTAGGGCATTGGTAGCCTACATTATTCAAAGATGTTTTCATGATATTAAAAAGGTGTGATGCTTGTAAATTATATTAGGAAAGATGAAGTTTATAGGTTTCATTCCCACACATATATTTTAGTTACTGCTCCCTTTTAGACAATGTGGTGTTGACTTCATTGGGGATATCATGGAGAGGTCAAGTAATGGATATAAATAAATTCTTGTGTTTACTAATTATTGTATCAAATGGGTTGAAGCAACCCCTACTAAAAGTGCAACATCTAAAGTAGTGTTTCATGTCTTGTTAATTGATCTAATCACAAGATTTGGTGTGTCCAAAAGGATAATAGTTGATAACACAATGTGTTCCACATCTCACAATATTTTAAGTTTATCTTTCAAGTATAGGATTAGTTTGACTTTCTCATCCCCTTACCATCACCAAGGCAATGATCAAGCCATGTATAGTAACAAAAGCATTATGAAGATAGATAACATTAGACAAGAATAAAAAGAAATTGGATGATAACCTAAAGTTTGTCATGTACAGGTATTATGATTGCATGACATTTAATTGTAATCCTATGTGTAATATATTAGACTCGACAAGTGGACTTGAAGGGTCCTCCTCATCCCCATCGGTTAGAGCTAAAGGATTCAACTATCATAGCATTGCACTAGGGAGCTTGGGGTGGTAACATCTCCCTTAATTAGTAGGGACTAGGATTGAACCTCCCAATAGGGATTTGAGGGAAGCACCCTTAGAAAAAATGGTGATTTTTTGTCTTTTTAGGTGTTTTTTATGTTGTTTTCTTGGCCTATGATTTTGATGTCCACAGTATTGCAAAACTACCTTTCTATGTGCCTATTAGTATTCCCACATGCATGGGATATTTTATGTATTCAATTTTATAGAGATTTCATATGTACATAGGGTTGACTAGAATGCTTTCATATTGAAGGGAGAAAGTGTGTTTCATATGCATTCTTGTGCCTTACTTTGATGGTGGAGTTTTTTCTCATAGGGATTTATCTAGGTACATTTTGTTTCATGTGTTTATTTATCGTGATTTGTTGATTTTAACTTTCGCATAATCTTTAAATTAAAAAAAGAAAAACTTCTACGTAATCTCTTAATGGGTGACCTATAGTTGCATTAATAAAAATGTATTTTTATACTCTTTGAAGGGCTAAAATTTGTAGTAGTTTACCTTATCTTTACAACAATGGGCTAGTAAAATAATATACAAAAATTCTAGTGGAAAAAAACCCAATAAGCTAGTATATATAATGGAAACCAAGATGCTTATCGAACTGGACTTGTTAGTTTATATGTTAATGCATGAGGTCTAAGGGAAATAAAATGAATCAATATCTCAAAAAGTGACTGAAATTATATGATTGGATGAAAACATGAGAATTTCACATGAAATTTTTTTATTAGAACTTGGCAAAAGATGGAGTAAAAGGTAACCCAAAAATGCTTTCAAGAATACAATATTGTCCTCATGTGGATACAGGACTAAATAATAGAGGGAAGCATGGAAAGTGTATTATTTGTGGATTGGGCCTTATAAAATTATAGACAAGTGTAGCCAAGGCATATTTTGATTTGGAAGTATAAATGAAGATCATGAAGACCTACCAATCCATGGTCAGCACCTCAAACACTATTTCACCTAATGGGTGAGACACCTTTTAATTATACATTTTCTTTGTTGAACTTAGTGTTGTCATTGATGGAAAAGCGTTGCAGACTATCATTAGTGTTGTAGACTATCATTGATGTCAAATATGTGTGAATGTGGTATATCAATTTTGTTAATTGTAGATGTTGCAGAATGTTAATGTTATCATTATTGAATAAGGGCAACATGGGAAGTTGAGGTACATATGAAATTGTCAATGGTTGTATGTTTACTACTTTTGTAGAAGTCTTGAAATATTTATAGGAATGTTTTGAGGTTTGCTTTGCATAAGAAAAATATGGACTGTATTGAACTGTCATTGTATTTTGTATAGAATTTTATTGTTGTTATTTGTTATGCCTTGTGGTAATTTGGAAGTCAAATACTACAACACATTAAGTATCTTTATCTACAATTTTAGTGGATTTGAATCATAGAGCTAGAAGATAGAAGTGATAAAGTAAATTTTGTGTTTGTTGTTTCACTATGAATAATGTTTGAGTGTTTGTATTAGAGAAGGGAAGTGTGTGCTAGTTGGAGTAAGCATGTGAAGGTAAAATGGGACTAGCTAAGATAATGGAAGGAAGCACATAATGACATCTAACATTAGTGGTAACACATTTGAATTAGGGCCAAGCCAACTGCACATTTCATATCATTTTGAATTAAGGTTTATCCTTGGTGGACATGGATAATTGTGGATGGTGTTAAAGAGTTCTAGGCCGACATGAGATATCATTAAGATGATGGAAGTGATATATATACAATTTTGATCATTTTCATTGAGGTGTGTAGTGGCATGTCTATATGAAAAATGTATGTGTAAAATGATGATGTGCAAGGAAAAAAGAGAAGTTAGGGAAGTTGAGAACATTGAGATTGATGCAGGAGCATCCATGGCTCGGTGCAATCCTGTGTCAACTTGAAGGTTTTGTTTTTAAATTTTGTAATTTTGGTGTGTTGAATTTCATGTTTGAATATTGAAATTCATATTTTGGTGTGGGGATAATTATCATGTGATGTGGGAAATTTGAATTTAAATTTGGTTTTCAATTTGGGGGAAATTTGGTGAAGGAGAATCATGGAAAATATGATTTAAAATTTAGAAAGTGGGAAAAAGTGGAAAAAATCAAGAAATAAAAATTTATGGTATGGGTTTATTGGAGCCATTAAATCCATTTGTAACTCATATTTTAAATTTCCACAAATCCTAAAAAATAGGGACCTAGGAGGTGGGCACCCAGATTGTGGAATCAACTTTTGCTTTATTGGTGAGAGCATAAAAGTCATTTAAAGCACCTATTGCTTTTTTGACCAAGATGGGAAGCAAAAACACATATTTTATGCATATTGGAATATTAAATTGAATTTATTTTATCCTTTTTGGAGGTGAGGGAATTGATTTTCTTGTGGTGGTGTTGAATGAAAGCAAATGAAATTGTAATGCATTGAAATTGCATTCCAGGGAAGCATAAAGAAATAAAATGAAATTTCATTCATTTTCATCAAAAATTTTAGAGAAAGGACATAGAAGAGAAGAAGAAGGGAATTGTTACCTTCAAGAGATTATTTCAGCATTGGTTGGATAGGTTTGAGAGTGTTGGTAAAGAAAAAAATAACAACCTAGATTGAGCAGATTGAAGACATGTTTGAAGAAAAGAAGATTGGAGTTATATGTACTAGATAGAAAAATAACAACCTAGATTGAGCAGATTGAAGACATGTTTGAAGAAAAGAAGATTGGAGTTATAGGTACTAGAAAAAAATAACAACCTAGATTGAGCAGATTGAAGACATGTTTGAAGAAAAGAAGATTGGAGTTATAGGTACTAGAGTGTCTATATGCTTTGATTTTCTGTTGAAAATCAGATTGAATGTGGTTTCCAAGGGTTTTTTATGGCTTGTTACAACCTTCATCCATTGATTGGAGTGTAATAGTTGATTTTCCCCTTTTAATAAAATTAAGTTTTTTCCTGTTGCACATTGCAACCGGGCTTGAAACTGTTTTTATTTTCTCTATGTGTTTGTGAATGAAATTTGATAGTGACATTTTTAATTTTATTTCAGCAAATATAATTAAATTAAATTTCTCATACATTAGTGGTATCAGAGCCAGAAGGTCTTGAGTATGTAACAAACCACCAAAGAGAGGCAACTACTCCAGGATTGAGCTTGTGGATACTGGAGTAAATGTATGCAAGAGGAGCCCATCGTGGTAGAGGAAGAGGAAGAGGAGATAACTTTGTTAGAAATGATGATTTTAGAGCCTTGAGAAGGCAGGTTGAAACTTTGCAAAATGAGATAAGGAGAGGATTTGCAAGAATGAGAGACCCAAGAAGTGAAGATGATGAAGATGAAGAAGAAAGTATAGAGAATGCTAGTTTGGATACTGAGCAAAGAGAATAAATTGCAGTAGTTGCAAATGAACCACTGCTGAAAGCTTTAAAAAAATTGGGAAAAAGACCAAAAATGGATGTACCTAGCTTTAATGGAAGCCAAAAACCAGAAGAATGAATATATTGGTTGAATGAGATGGAGGAGTATTTTGAATTTGAAGAGATATAGGATCCAGACAAAGTAAGATGTGCAAAAACAAGGTTGAAAGGACATGGCTCCATATGGTGGAGAGAGATCTAATTAGAAAGGGGAAGTAGAGGAAAATAAAAGATTAAAAAATGGGATAAAATGGTGGAGAAGCTTAAAAGACAATTCATTCCTGTGGATTATGAATTGGACTTGCTCAAGAAAATGCAAGGTTTGAGACAGGGCAGCAAGAGTGTGAAAGAATACACATAGAGTCTCATAGAATTAGAACTAGAAATTTTGAGGAAACTAAGGAGAATGTTTTGAGATACCTTAATGGTTTGAGGTCAAGTATACAAGAGAAGATGGCATTGGTGTGAATTGTGACTATGGAAGATGCTTACTAGATTGCCTTGAAGATTGAAGAAAGGATGAACATGAGATTTGAAAACAAACAAAGAGGAAAAATTCATGAAGCTAAGGTTGAGAGAAGAGCATACAAAGAATATGATCAGAAAAATTAGAAAAATGGAGGCCAAGGAAGCAACAAACAACATAGGAATGAAGAATATTATAGGTCAAGAGATCAAAATCAGAGAGGTAGAGGAAGATTGGGTAAAGGTTTTGGAAGAGAAACCTTTCGAGGAACTTGATTTAAGTGTGGGGAACAGGGTCATAGAGCATATGATTTTCCTCATGAAGAGGAAAGAACAAGAAGAAGCAATGAAAATCAGAATAGGGCAGCAAATGTGAATAGAGAAGATGCATGATCATCACATTCTGAAGAAGCAGAAGATGGTGAAACATTAATGGCTAGGAGAACATTGTTAAAGAAAGATGATAAATCCATTCAAAAAAGAAGTTTTTTTTTTGACAAGATGCAAGTGTGAAGGAAAGGTATGTAATGTTATTATTGATAGTGGAAGCATAGACAATCTTGTGTTTGATGAAATGGTAAGAAAATTGCAGCTAGAAAGGAAGAAGCACCTGAATCCATATCAGATAGCATGGGTACAAGATGGCAAGAAGTTTTTGATCAAAAAACAATGTGAGGTAAGATTTAAGATAGGAGGCTATTATGATGAAGTCTTATGTGATATTATACCAATGGATGCTTTCTATATTCTTCTAGAAAGACCTTGTCAATTTGACAAGAAGGCAATGCATGATGGTTATAACAACATGTACATATTGAAGAAAGATGGAGTGAAACACAATTTGAAGCCATTGAAATAAGAAATGGCTAAGGTTTGTAGCAATTCAAGGTCTTGTTTGGTTGATGAAATAAAAAAAAAATTAGATGGTTTGAAGCAAGAATATGTTGGCTTTGTTAACATTAACTATGATGAAGATGAGAAAGGAAATTTGTTCACTTAGATTGAAGAAGAAATCTCAGGTGAAATGAAGGTAGCAGTAGAGGGTAAGATAAAATATGGTTTTATTATTTCCTTTGATGAGAGAGATAGTGAAGAAGTAGATAAGTTAGTTGCAGCAGAAATTTCTTTTGATAAAGTTGAATTTGAAGGTTAATGAAGAGTTTTTTGAAGAATACTTGTTTGAGAACAGTGGAAGTGAAAATGTGTTGATTGGTGGGCATGATTCCTTGTCATGTAGTGTTGAAATTGAGCATTTTTATGGAATTACTAATGCTGTTTTGAGTGAAGGAAACCAAGTTGCAGCAACATTATATCTTTCAAAAAGCATTGGAAAAGTGAAATTTCATGAAGTAAGAAAGCACATTCATAAAGTGAATTTTCAACACAAGACTAATGATGATTTGAAGAGAAGATACAAAGAGTTCCAAGTTGGTGATGAGGTAATGGTGAATTTGAGAAAGGAGAGGTTTCCAATGGGTAACTACAACAAGTGGAAAATGAAGAAGATTGGACCTTGCCAGATTGTGAGAAAACATGAATTGGGTAATGCTTATGAGGTAGAATTACCCAATGACTTAAATATTTCTCCAATATTTAATATTTTAGATCTAACCATATTCCATGGAGGTGAAAATGATGAATTTGCAGCAACAAGATAGCCACAAGCATTCACACCTACTCTAGAGAATGAAAAGATTGAAGCAATTCTTGATAGTAGGGTGAAAAGAAGCACAAGAAAGAAGCAATACATGGAATATTTGGTGAAATGGTTTGGAAGACCTATGGAGGAATCTCCATGGTTGTTTGAGGCTGAGGTTATTCAGCTTGGATATCCTCTTGGAAAGTGATAGGATCACTTTTCTTCTACCATGAGTGTCTGATGCAGGAGCATCCATGGCTTAGTGCAATCCTGTGTCAACTTGAAGGTTTTATTTTTAAATTTTACAATTTTGATGCGTTGAATTTCATGTTTGAATATTGAAATTCATATTTTGGTGTGGGGATAATTATCTTGTGATGTGTGAAATTCGAATTTAAATTTGGTTTTCAATTTGGGGGCAATTCGGTGAAGGAGAATCATGGAAAATATGATTTAAAAATGAGAAAGCGAGAAAAAGCAAGAAAAATCAATTTATGGTATGGGTTTATTGGAGCCATTAAAGCCATTTGTAACACATATTTTAAATTTCCACAAATCCTAAAAAATAGGGCCCTAGGAGGTGGGCACCTAGATTGTGGAATCAACTTTTGCTTTATTGGTGAGAGCATAAAAGTAATTTAAAGCACCTATTGCATTTCTGACCAAGTTGAGAAGGAAAAACACATATTTTATACATATTGGAATATTAAATTGAATTTATTTTATCCTTTTGGGAGGTGAGGGCATTGATTTTCTTGTGGTGGTGTTGAATGAAAGCAAATGAAGTTGTAATGCATTGAAATTGCATTCCAGGGAAGCATAAACAAATAAAATGAAATTTCATACATTTTCAAAAAAGAAATTTAGAGAAAGGAAATAGAGGAGAAGAAGAAGGGAATTGTTATCTTCAAGAGATTATTTAGCATTGGTTGGCTAGGTTTGAGAGTGTTGGTAGAGAAAAAAACAACCCAGATTGAGCAGATTGAAGACATGTTTGAAGAAAAGAAGATTGGAGTTACAGGTACTAGAGAGAAGAGTGTCTATATGCTTTGATTTTCTGTTGCAAATAATATTGCAAGTGGTTTCCAAGGGTTTCATATGGCTTGTTACAACCTTCATCCATTGATTGGAGTGTAATAGTTGATTTTCCCCATTTGATTAAAATTAAGATTTTTCCTGTTGCACATTGCAACTAGGCTTGAAACTGTGTTCATTTTCTCTATGTGTTTGTGAATGGAATTTGATAGTGACCTTTTTAATTTTATTCTAGAAAATATAATTAAATTAAATTTCTTATACATTATTGGTATCAAAGCCAGAAGATCTTGAGTATGTAAAAGACCACCAAAGAGAGGTAGCTGCACCAGGATTGAGCTTGTGGGTATTGGAGGAAATGTATGTAAGAGGAGCCCATAATGGTAAAGGAAGAGGAAGAGAAGATAACTTTGTTAGAAATGATGATTTTAGAGCCTTGAGAAGGCAGGTTGAAACTTTGCAAAATGAGATAAGGAGAGGATTTGCAAGAATGAGAGACCCAAGAAGTGAAGATGATGAAGATGAAGAAGAAAGTATAGAGAATGCTAGTTTGGATACTGAGCAAAGAGAATAAATTGCAACAATTGCAAATGACCCACTGTTGAAAGCTTTAAAAAAAATGGGGAAAAGACCAAAAATGGATGTACCTACCTTTGATGGAAGCGTAAACCTAGAAGAATGAATATATTGGTTGAATGAGATGGAGCAGTACTTCAACTTTGAAGAGATATAGGATCCAGACAAAGTAAGATATGAAAAAACAAGGTTGAAAGGCATGCCTCCATATGGTGGAGAGAGATATAATTAGAAGGGGAAGAAGAGGAAAATAAAAGATTAATAGATGGGATAAAATGGTGGAGAAACTTAAAAGACAATTCATTCCTGTGGATTATGAATTGGACCTGCTCAAGAAAATCCAAGGTTTGAGACATGGCAACAAAAGTGTGAAAGAATACACAGAAGAGTTTCATAGAATTAGAACTAGACATTTTGAGGAAACTAAGGAGAAGGTTGCGAGATACCTTAATGGTTTGAGGTCAAGTATACAAGAGGAGATGGCATTGGTGCGAATTGTGACTATGGAAGATGCTTACTAGATTGCCTTGAAGATTGAAGAAAGGATGAACAAGAGATTTGAAAACAAACAAAGAGGAAAAATTCATGAAGGAAAGGTTGAGAGAAGAGCATATGAAGAAGATGATCAGAAAAATTAGAAAAATGGAGGCCAACGCAACAACAAACAACATAGGAATGAAGAATTTTATGGGCCAAGAGATCAAAATTAGAGAGGTAGGGGAAGATCGGGTAGAGGTTTTGGAAGAGAAACCTTTCGAGAAACTTGTTTTAAGTGTGGGGAAGAGGGTCACAGAGCATATGATTGTCCTCATGAAGAGGAAAGACCAAGAAGAAGGGCTGAAAGTCAGAATAGGGTAGAAAATGTGAGTAGAGAAGATGCATGATCATCACATTCTGAAGAAGCAGAAGATGATGAAACATTAATTGCTAGAACATTGTTACAGAAAGATGATAAATCCATTCAAAAAAGAAGTTTTTTTATGACAAGATGCAAGTGTGAAGGAAAGGTATGTAATGTTATTATTGATATTGGAAGCATAGAAAATCTTGTGTTTGATGAAATGGTAAGAAAATTGCAGCTAGAAAGGAAGAAGCACCTGAATCCATATAAGATAGCATGGGTACAAGATGACAAGAAGCTTTTGATCAACAAACAATGTGAGGTAAAATTTAAGATAGGAGATTATTATGATGAAGTCTTATGTGATATTATACCAATGGATTCTTTCCATATTCTTCTAGGAAGACCTTTTCAATTTGACAAGAAGGCAATGCATGATGGTTATGAGAACATGTTTATATTGAAGAAGGATGGAGTGAAACACAAATTGAAGCCATTGAAAGAAGAAATGACTAAGGTTTGCAGAAATTCAAGGTCTTGTTTGGTTGATGAAATAAAAAAATTAGATGGTTTGAAGCAAGAATATGTTGGCTTTGTTAACATTAACTATGATGAAGATGAGAAAGGAAATTTGTTCACTCAGATTGAAGAAGAAATCTCAGGTGAAATGAAGGCAGCAGTAGAGGGTAAGGTAAAAATCTGGTTTTATTATTTCCTTTGATAAGAGAGATAGTGAAGAAGTAGATAAGTTAGTTGCAGAAAAAATTTCTTTTGATAAAGTTGAATTTGAAGGTTAATGAAGAGTTTTTCGAAGAATACTTGTTTGAGAACAATGTTAGTGAAAATGTGTTGATTGGTGGGCATGATTCCTTGTCATGTAATGTTGAAATTGAGGATTTTGATGGTATTACTAACACTATTTTTAGTGAAGGAAAATTAAGTTGCAGCAACATTATATCTTTCAAAAGCATTGGAAAAGTGAAATTTCATGAAGTAAGAAAGCACATTCATAAAGTGAATTTTCAACACAAGACTAATGATGATTTGAAGAGAAGATACAAAGAGTTCCAAGTTGGTGATGAGGTAATGGTGAATTTGAGAAAGGAGAGGTTTCCAATGGGTAACTACAACAAGTGGAAAATGAAGAAGATTGGACCTTGCTAGATTGTGAGAAAACATGAACCGGGTAATGCTTATGAGGTAGAATTACCCAATGACTTAAATATTTCTCCAATATTTTATATTTCAGATCTAACCATATTCCATGGAGGTGAAAATGATGAAGTTGCATAAACAATATAGCCAGAAGCATTCACACCTACTCCATAGAATGAAAAGATTGAAGTAATTCTTGATAGTAGGGTGAAAAGAAGCAAAAGAAAGAAGCAATACATGGAATATTTGGTGAAATGGTTTGGAAGACCTATGGAGGACTCTTCATGGCTATCTAAGGCTGAGGTTATTCAGCTTGGATATCCTCTTGGAAAGTGATAGGATCACTTTCCTTCTACCATGAGTGTCTGATACAGGAGCATCCTTGGCTCAGTGCAATCTTATGCCAACTTGAAGGTTTTATTTTTAATTTTTGCAATTTTGATGCCTTGAATTTCATGTTTGAATATTGAAATTCATATTTTGGTGTGGGGATAATTATCTTGTGATGTGTGAAATTTGAATATAAATTTGGTTTTCAATTTGAGGGCAATTTGGTGAAGGAGAATCATGGAAAATAAGATTTAAAACTTAAAAAGTAGGAAAAAGTATGGAAACACAATTTATGGTATGGTTTTATTGGATCCACTCAGGCCATTTGTAACTCATATTTTAAATTTCCACAACTCCTAAAAAATAGGGACCAAGGAGGTAGGTGCCCAAATTGTGGAATCAACTTTTTGCTTTATTGTTGAGAACATAAAAGTCATTTAAAGCACCTATTTCCTTTTTTACCAAGTTGAGAAGGAAAAATGCATATTTTATGCATATTGGAATATTAAATTGAATTTATTTTATCCTTTTGGGGGGTGAGGGCATTTATTTTCTTATGGTGGTGTTGAATGAAAGAAAATGACATTGTAATGCATTGAAATTGCATTCCAGGGAAGCATAAACAAATAAAATGAAACTTCATTCATTTTCAACATAGTTTTTAGAGAAAAGACATAGAGGAGAAGAAGAAGGGCATTGCTACCTTCAGGAGATTATTTCAATGTTGGTTGGATAGGTTTGAGAGTGTTGGTAGAGAAAAAAAAATCAACCCAAATCAAAAGCAGATTCAAGACATGTTTAAAGAAAAGAAGATCTTGGAGTTACAGGTGTTGGAGAGAAGAGTGTCTCTATACTTTGATTTGTTGTTACAAATAATATTGCAAGTGGTTTCCAAGGGTTTCATATGACTTGTTACAACCTTCATCTATTGATTGGAGTGTAATAGTTGATTTTCCCAATTTAATAAAATCAATATTTTTCCCATTGCACATTGCAACCAGGCTTGAAACTGTGTTCATTTTCTCTGTGTGTTTGTGGATGAAATTTGATAGTGGGATTTTTAATTTTATTATAGTAAATATAATTAAATTAAATTGTTCATACATTAGAGATGTTCGCCTATTGATGTAGAGTAGGTAGAGTGAAAGAAGATCCATATTTATTTTTGTAATATGAGGTTGAAGCCTCTTAATCTTATTTGGTGCTCAAGTAAGGGGATTGGTGTCTCCTATAGGTTGGTGTCTATGAATTCATTGTAAGGATATTGGTGTCTTCAATTGGTTGGTGTCCATAAACTTTTGTAAGTTTCATATTATTTGTGAGATTGGATTTGGATAGTAGATCCAAGCATCTTTTATAACTATGGTTTTTCCCTTTAATATTTCAAAGTAAACCTAGTATTCTCTTGTGTAGATGTGTTGATTACATGCATTTCCATTGATTATGTTTTCATGATATTCTGAATGTGGTGATTTAAGAGTAAAAAATATTAAATACTAATTCACCCCCTCTTAATATTTATGTGCCTAACATATTTCTCTTTTTATTTTTTTGATCTTTTTATCTTTTGAAATATGCAAACCAATTTTTTGCCATAATTATAACACAATAACCAACACTTGGCCAATTTGATTAGTGTTAGCACCAAAACCAAATCTCTATCAAAGCAACTCTAACCAAGAATGCACCCTAAAACCACTGAAGGAAGAGGGTCGAGCATATGGTTAGAGGATCCCTAGGATCAAATAACCCAGCAATTGAAACTGATTACAACTTGAAAGTAAATGATAAGACTCAATGCCAAGAATGTGCACACAAGATCCTTTTGGAAGGTGAGGTGCTAACATATGGCAGAGTACTTATTGCAAATTGAAATGAACATAGGCGGTGAACCTTCCATGAGAATTTCCAAGCTACCACTTGAATAGTGGGGGGAAAAAATATTACAATGCAAAACTAATTCTTCCCCTACGACAAGCATCCACTCAATATTGCAATTTTTTTCCACTATATCTCCGATTACAAACATGGGAAAGAAGTTGAAAGAAATATTATAAAAAGTTGGAATAACTAGGTTTGATAAAGATAACCAGCAAATTGATATTTCTTACGAACAATTATCCATCACTATATTGTTGATATCTTCACCCAAAATGCTCCTATCTCCTCCAAATTGAATTCACATGAAACTAGAAGCATAAATACCCCAAAACTATAGCATAATACAAAAAGAACTAGGTTTGATGTGAAATACCAGCAATCTAAAGTTCAGAATAGCAAGCAAGTATTCAACCAAAGAGCTCTAAACTCCTTCCATACTTCACCAATACAGCTCAAACTTAAAACACACCTTCCAATTGCTAGGCGTCAAGGAAAACACCAAGTAGCAAGGTACCAACAACTCCAAAGATGTCCAACACAGAAATCAATGCAACTTATGAAGAAGTATGACCCTAGAAGAGGGTGATTTCCATAGAAAAATGATGGCTGCAAGATAAAATCTAAACCTCTACCAATAGGGGTGCCTTGAACATAGAAAAGATTATAAAAAATACCCATAATGATATAAAATTCTCTCAAAGAGTTGTAATTAAAATTCTACTTCGGCCATTGAAAAACTAGCAAGATGGAAACTGGAAATATCTCACCATAATTCCACAATAATTCTCAACATGTACTTTTGGATGAAGCACACTCTTAATCCACCACCTAGGGAACCATAGTTTCAGGCCCGAAGAGTGGAGTAAATTTTCTAAGCTATCCCTTAGCCAGATTCTGGATTTCAAACCAACAACATAATGTTATATTTTTCCAAAGATGAAGAACTCTTCTCAAAGCCTCTATATATAAGCTTCAATTGGCAACTGAATCACTTCAAATTCCAAGAAGTTGAATCACTTCAACTTCCAAGAGGGACGCCACCTTTAAGCATTTTTAATTTTTGAAATAATAAAACTTTATTCAACCTCCCTTTAGGTGTCCAACTTTATAATGCAATAATAAAGCATTTAATAAATCATTAAATGCATAATTGACCCCATAGTGCCCCCTCTTTAAAAAAATGAAGTTATCACTCCTAGGCATGGGGTACAACTAAGTAAACATAAAATTGACTAAGTATAAACTTAGTCCATTGGGATAACTAAAACTGAAGGATAGCAAGATGACTTGAGTTGAATTGTTGATGATGCTACTACCAAATTTAGACTTACTATAAATAGCCAATGCCAAAAATAGTAAGTTCACTTCAAAACCATCAGAAACCCAAATTGAACAACTGAACTGCAAGGGATTGAACTATTGCTAAACAAATACTGCTAAAAGATAGACATGCTAAAAATAGCAAACTGCTAAAAATAGAAAGTCTGCACAACATCATCTGAATGCAAAATGAGCAGTATCTGAAAGAGAAAACCCTAATTTTCTGCTTTAGCTTAGCCTACAAATTTTGAGAAATAGGCTAAATCCAAATGAAGAGTGTAAGGCCAAAATGGGGACATTATAGTCCGCCCTTCCCAAAATTGCTTGTCCTCAAGAAATTCCAATGCCATCTTGAAATCACCATGTTGAACCAAATTGAAACTGGATATGATCCCTGGGTCCTAAATCAACCTAGGAGAAAGATAACACCCACTGATGTAAGCACTGCATGGATGAATTCCAAAAAAGGAAATCACCAGATTAAGATTAAACAAGAATATCGTGGGAATAAATTCTAGAGGATCATCCTTGGCTTCATCATCTTCAACTATTGAATAAAAAGCCCAAGTGATACTCGGATTCCAAAACTTTCTTAGGAACATTGTTCCTCTAATCCGTTGTGCTACTCTAATTAAAACATCTAAATACTTAAAGTGGAGCAACACATTTCGGTCCACATAAGACAATGCACTAATCATGTCAGTGCCTGGGTCCCATATCAGTCTGTAGGACCTCCAACCCTTGCTGTCATAATTCTGATCAGCAACAAAAATATTTTCAAACATACTTCTAAACCAATGCCAAACCAAGAGAAATGCTCCACACTCCATCCCTATCCAAGAGGATGCACAATGCTTCCTTTGAAGAAAACTAATTTCACTAAAAGAACTCCAAGAAATATTTACATGTCTCACATCAAAAGTCTCAATTTGACAAATCAAATTAGCTAATAACTTGCTGTCCCAAAAAGTAATGTATGAGTTGGTACCACAAAATTCACTGCCAACCATCAATGAACAACCCATACCTGAACTTTGACCATACTAAATCATTCACTTGCTCATTTGTGGTAGAAATTCAGTCCAAATAGGAGGTGGAGAGGACTGGAAATGAATTAACCAACTTCCTAAGAGGTTTGAAATAATCATCTTGAGACCTAATTTTTGGAAAATTAGCATCCAAGAAGACAAGCAATGGCTACAACATAAGAAATTTTCGTCAAAATGAACATAACTGCTCATGAACCAAGTTGGTGGCACCTTTAGCAAGAGACGCCATGCCACCACAAACCAACTTTTGATCCTATTTCCTTCCCAAAACACCAATTTATGATCAGAAATAAAGAACCTATGACATAGAAAGAAGGAAGTAGAAAACATAAAACAAAATTTTTGACACTTATCTCTCCATCCAACCTTCTTTTTATGCATTCCATTCTTCATAAGAAAATATTTGAGATCTCAAATACTAATTTTCAATTGAAGACATTTCCCAAAACATAAGAAAATGGTCACAACCACATTTTAAATATTATATGCTGGTGTATCCCCCATAAAATCTATAGTATTACCTTTTTTCCAAGTAATGCCAGGATCCCAAACTAACAACCATGAAGAACCACTTCTCAAACGATGAATTGCTCTCACATGAATCCTCTGATTTGCTTGTTCCATATGCATTGCTACTTCTTGAAACCCCAAGAAATATTCAACCAACCTTTGTTCATTGAAGAGATCAAATCCAAAATCTTGTGATATGACTTTCCAGAAAGATTTCATGAATCCTTCATCAAATACAATTATGAAATATATCACTCTAAGAGAAGATGGTGATGAACTAAAATCTGACAAGAGCCTCACAAGCATCCTTATCAAATAATGAATTAAACCTTCATCAACATGCCAATCATCTCTATCATGATGAATGATAAGAATGTATTCATATCTTTGTGATCCAAGAGTTACCAATTCTTGTTGAATGGTGTGACTAGGAGTAGCAGTAGATTCAACTTTGTGCAACTCACGTATCAACTCTCCAATGCTAGAAGAAAACTCAAATCCCCTTCTTCAGTAATCTCTTAAGCAATTGCTTCATCATTTTCAAAAAGATGATTTACATAAACCTTACCTTCTTCATACAAGAGATTCTCAAAAGCTTGGAAAACTTGAGAATTTGAATGCTTTGATCTCTCAAGACAACATTCCAAATCATGCGTTTCTTGTATGAGATCAAGCTCATGAAGAATTTTTTGAAGCTTCTTTGCTCTTCTTTTGTTTTCTTTCTCCCATGAATATTGAACAACAAAAATCTAATTCTCTACTTCAATTAGAGTCTCATGCACTTCTTTCAACTTTGGTTTGGTAAGCTCATTCCAATCTAATGCCTTGTCAACAATATTGGCCACTATGTCTTTGTCACAAATGATGTGCAAAAGACTAGATTTAATTTCCTCCAAGGAAAATTTAATGGACTTCATGTCATCAATAGAAATGCAACATACAAATTCTCCCCTAGGCACATCATGAATCAAATATTCTACTTGCCTAATAATTCTATCAAGTTTTGTCAAAACTTGAATACCATTATCAACAATTTGAGTGAAATTGAGCTGCAATTATTATATACTAGCTGAAATGATATAGAAAAAATTTGATGGATAAAAATTTAAAAAATGGTTTGAGTTGTACTCCTTAATTTTTTTCGCATGTGATGAACACTCTTCATCATTCCATCCATAGTTCCTTCCAATTCCTTAGCGTTTTGCCTTAGCTTGACTTCCGGTGAAGAAAAATCTGCCTTATAACTACTAGAAGCTTCTCCTTCCATGTTGTCTTCTACACATGATTCAAAAGAATTGATCAAATCAGCTTTGAAGTGGGAAGAGACTTCAACTTCCTCTTTCTTCATCTCCTCCTTGACCTAAGTTTCAAACCAACATTCTCTGGAATTGTGAAGAAGCAAATTGCTGATTGAACACATATCTTCAGCTAACCAAACTTCTCCTTCATTTGGATCTACACTTATAGCCTCTTCATGCATCTCTATTTCAACTTTTGTTTCCAAAATTTCTTTCTTTGAATCTTCAATGAGATGCTTCTTAAGAAAATTCAACTCATTGTTCTCCTTTGTAGAAAACAATAGTACCTCACTAGTCTTCAAGGCTTCCATTGATACATTACATTCTTCTACAAAATGCTTGGGTAAGTGCAAATTCATGGATACCCCTTGAAATTTTGCAATTTCTTCAAAGGGTTTCCAACTTTCATCCTCCTTGTCAACTTCAAAAATCTCTTCTTTAATTTCAACAGTCTTCTTCAAAATTGGTGTCAACTTATCTTCACATTGACTGAAAATTTCTTTAACTAACAAATCAGCAGTGGGAGAAATCTACTCTTCACATTTATAAGCATCCAAGAGAAGAGTTTCGAAACTTTTAGGAAGACTATCATCTTCTTTAATTGTAGAGATTAGAACATTCATGACAGCTGCAATCATACTCTCTTCTTGCTCACTCCAGGTCGAGGTGAAAAGATAATTAAACAATTGATAAATCTAATTCTCCATCTCCAATTCTATCAATAAGATGCAAGCACCAACTTCAGAAAATGTCTTTAAAATAACTGCTTTTCTTGAAAACAAGCTACTATCAATTTCATCCAAATCTTGATAACTTTCCACTATCATATTTAATATGATCTTCATAGTTTCATCATCATAGGGCAACTAGGGAATTGCAATTCTTATTATCTCCATGAAATAAGAAGAAATCAACAGCTTGGTTTCTTCATCATGATACCCCAACAAATAGAGCTGATTCAAGGAATTTGATGTAGGAGCTAGTACTAACTCCATTCTCTCTTAAGGTGATCGCTTCACTTGTCTCAAACATTTTTCTAACAAATGAAGAATGTTCTCTTCATTTTCTCTTGACTGAAATTATTTTCCAAGTCTCTTTCCAACCATAAATATTCTCTACCAACTTCATCTCTTCTTCATTAGCCATGCCTAATTGCTAACTTTTGAATATCACAAGATGCTGAACTAGAATTTGTTCATACTTTTGGTGTAGTACCAAATATCTTTGTCACTCAATTGCCTAAACATGAAGTACTGATCATAGGAAGACAGGATATTCTGCTCTTATACCACTGAAATATGCTAACCAATTTTTTGCCACAATTATAACACAATAACCAACACTTGGCCAATTTGATTTGCATTAGTGCCAAAACCAAATCTCTATCAAAGCAACTCTAACCAAGAATGCACCCTAAAACCACTGAAGGAGGAGGGGAAGAGATATGGTTAGAGGATCCCTAGGATCAAATAACCCAACAACTGAAACTAATTACACATTGAAAGTAAATGATAAGACTCAACACCAAGAATGTGCATGCAAGATCCTTTTGGAAGGAAAGGTGCTAACATATGGAAGAGTACTTATTGCAAATTGAAATGAACATAGGCGGTGAACCAACCATGAGAATTTCCATGCTACCACTTGAACAGTGGGGGAAAAAAACATTACAATGAAAAACTAATTCATCCGCTGTGGCGGGCATCCACTCAACAGTGGGTGATAAATCAAAGATTAGAATGTTCTTTTTTCCACACTGGCGGTAAACCATCCATGGGTTACAAATATGAGAGATTAATATATAAAATTTGCAACAACTAAAGGACTAAAATAGTACTACTATTTACAGTTGTACAATGCAAAACATCTACAAGTAATAAGTGCCAAATACAATGATTTTTACAATGAAATCTACTCCAAACTCCTACAATGTTTTTCCACTATACTTTGATTACAAACATGGGAAAGAACTTGTAAGAAATATTACAAAAAGCTAGAATCACTAGGTCTTATAAAGATAACCAACAAATTGAGATTTCTTAATAATAATTAGCCATCACTATATTGTTCATATCTTCACCCAAAATGCTCCTATCTCCTCCAAATTGAATGCACATGAAACTAGAAGCATAAATACCCCAAAACTATAGCATAATATAGAAAGAACTAGGTCTGATATGAAATACCAACAATATAAAGTTCAGACCAGCAAGCAAGTATTCAACCAAAGAGCTCTTAACTCCTTCCATACTTCACCAATACAACTTAAACTGAAAACACACCTTCCAATTGTTAGGCGTCCAAGAAAACACCAAGTAGCAAGGCACCAACAACTCCAAAGATGCCCAACACAAAAATCAATGCAACTTATGAAGAAGTATGGCCCTAGAAGAGGGCGATTTCCATAGAAAAATGATGGATGCAAGATAAAATCTGAAACTCTACCAATAGGAGCACCTTGAACATATAAAACATTATAATAAATACCCATAATGATATAAAATTCTCTCAAAGAGTTGTAATTAAAATTCTACTTTGGCCATTGAAAAACCAACAAGATGAAAATTGGAAATATCTCACCAAAACTCCACAATAATGCTCAATATGTACTTCTAGATGAAGTACACTCTTAATCCACCACCTAGGGAATCATAGTTTCAGGCCTGAAGAGTGGAGTAAATTTGCTAAGCTATCCCTTAGCCAGATTCTAGATTTCAAACCAGCAACATAACATTATATTTTTCCAAAGATGAAGAAAACTTCTCAAAGCCTCTATATATAAGCTTCAATTGGAAATTGAATCACTTCAAATTCCAAGAAGTTGAATCACTTCAACTTCCAAGAGGGACACCACTTTTAAGCATTTTACTTTTTGAAATAATAAAAAATTATTCAACCTCCCTTTAGGCGTCCAACTTTATAATGCAATAATAAAGCATTTAATAAATCATTAAATGCACAATTGACCCCATAATTTCCCCTCTTTAAAAACAACATGAAGTTATCACTCCTAGGCATGGGGTACAACTGAGTAACATAAAATTGTCCAAGTATAAACTTAGTCCATTGAGATAACCAAAGCCAAACTGAAATTGAAGAATAAAAAGATGACTTGAGCTAAATTATTGATGATGCTACTGCCAAATTTAGACTTACTATAAATAGCCAATGCTAAAAATAGTAAGTTCACTTCAAAACCATTAGAAAGCCAAATTGAACAACCAAACTGTAAGGGACTGAACTATTGCTAAACAAATACTGCTTAAAGATAGACTTGCCGAATTACTAAAAATAGAAAGTTTGCACAACATCCTCTGAACACCAACTGAGCAATATCTAAAAGAGGAAACCCTAATTTTCTGCTTTAGCTTAGCCTACGGATTTTTTGAAATAGGCTAAATCAAAAAAAAGAGTGTCAGGCCAAAATGGGGACATTACATCTTTGTGCAACTCTTGTAGTTGCTGACCATAATGGACTTGTGCATCTATGGTGTTGCTTTTTATTGCATTATTTCTTGGTGGTTAGTTTTCTTCTACTCTTATTGTTGCAAACTTTTTTTGTGGTGTACATCTAGATATATATTTCTAGGTTTCTTACTGTATCCACTTGTAATAAATGTCCCCAAGTAGATTTGATGTGGGTTTGCACCCAATTTTGTAGTCAAATGTTATGTTTTATTTTCTATGTTACCTTTTGTTTTCCTAGATATATTTGTTGGGTTATATTTTGTGTGTTGTTATTACAATAATTTTTTGCAAGTGTGTTCTCCTTCATTTGCAATAATATGTGGTAAACTATTTTACTACCTAGTGTTGCAATACTCTACTTTGCTTTGAGGTACCCCCTTCTATCTTATTGTGGCCTCTTATCACTTATTAGTAGTGCATATATTCTCGATTCTATTATTTTCACTGCTAAGGAAGGATAATCCAATTGCTTATATTTATTCTATTCTTGTGGTGCTATTTTGTGTTTGGTAGTTTTGGTTTGGTTGTGGTCACCACATACCTTACAAGTATCTCATTAAGTTGAGATGACTATCTTCTGAAAAATCATGTAACAAATCTTTGTGAACATTTTCTACAGTGTTCTTAAGTGACATTAAGTGTTTTTTATATGGAGCTTTTGGTGTGTTTTCCAATTTTTCATGATTCCTATTTCCTTGCAATAAGTTTTTGATTATTTGTAGCTAATTTTGTGTGATTGTGATAGCCTTTGGTTGTTGGTAGTGTACCTCTCACTTCTCACATTATCTTCTCAATTGATTCTCATTACCCATGACCTCCTTTCATTAACATTTCCCCTTTTACCAAACTACGATACTCTTGCACATGCCCTTGTGTTCATGTGCCCACCAGTTATCCTTTTGGTCTCTATGTCTATAGTGATTTTCCCTATGTAGTGACTATCTATAGCATGTACATGTTTTATTCTCCACTAGCATCACTATTCATGTAGGTCATCTCCAAGATTTGTGTGCATGACTTTTCCTTAGAAACTCACTCTATATGTGTATTTCCATGTGGATGGTGCATGTTCAAACAAATATCAAGTGAATTATTTGCATCTAAACACTATCCACCCACCTATCAATCTTAATTTTATGATTCTTGATCTACATTTGAAGGCATAGGATTGATGATTAACCTTGTGGGTGTTGTGGTATCCTCAACGTTGACGAATTACTCCTGACTCCATATGGTCATTGTGTAAATTAAAATTAGTGGTAGGCTATGATACATTTTCTTGTCTTGAACCATTTGTGAAGTTTTGGTGAGGTTTTCCTATTTCATTTTTCTCTTCTTTTGCCTAGTTGCACATTAATTCCAAAATTTGATTGATGGTTTTGTCCCTAGTGGTTTCACATGCAATTTAAAGGATGTTTTGTCATGGTTTATTTTCTTTGATAATGTTGATCTTGGGTGATCCTAGAAGATTTCTATTTCAAAATGCATTAGCCTTCTAATAGAGTAATGTATGAGCCATGTGTGTAATGCCCAAAACTTAAACACCAAATTACAGCGAAGGACATAACACAAATACCAAAAATTTGACCAAATCTCAACACAAGACCAACTCCCAAAGTACGCTTTCAAGAAAGAACAAGGGAACCTAAGGGACCAGACCTAATTCCTCGGGGGCTCATCTTAGATGGCCTTTCCTACGTACGCGCAACACAGAGGAATCGTAGTTCAACAACAGGACTCCGACCAACCCATCCTTGGTCTGCTAACAAAAGGGATATGAACACAAGTTTTTTTAAAATATGACAGTCTTTATAACACAACAATAATACACACTTGACTCAATCTCCAAATCGAAGCATCTAGTTTCCTATACAAATTAGATTCTAAAAGAGTGGGTATGCAACCCTTTCTAGGGTCCATTTCCCCAGACAGTTTCACAATCGGCTGCCACCCACTTAGGTGAAGCCGGGGGTCAGAGACCTAGGTAAGATATACCAATAAAACATACGTCAAAGATGATTTATATTGATAGTGTCTATCAATTTACTAAAAAAATAATAAATCTACTAGAAAGGATAAGATTTGGTTAACAATATAATTTATCGTCTATCCAAGGAATTAACAAGGTACTACTGGTTAAACATGTAACCATTGATTATTTAATAAGCATGGAGGAAGGAATACGAGATAACTGCACAAATTATTTTAAGAGAATATATTTTCTGTAATACCCAATTTTCCTAAACTTAAATCGAGTTATATCCAATTACAAAGTAGATATAAAAATCATGCCCTAGAACTATTTCCAACCATCCCTTGATAGAAAAAACACAAGGACATCATGTACACCACACATTTTTATTAAATTAAAATACCATTGAAGTAATGATAACACACGATTTTCTCACAGCAATCACAACTAATGATAACTTTGACAAAATCAATTATTTTCCTACAAGGACTTCTTTCAAATTTAGTAATAAGTCACAAATACTACACAATCATTAATAATATCGATGTTGATATGAATTCGTAGCACTTTACAATGACAATGTTTTCGATGTTAAAAAAGGAATCCACAGTATAAGTGATATCTATCCTCCCTCTATCTTCCTAGAATCTTCTATAAAATTTTTGATGCAGTTATTTGTTAAATGAATACATTGTGTTCTGTGGTTTTATCTATAGTTTTGTTCTATCATAAAAAAAACAATGTTGTTGTTATCCATCAAATGAAGACATAACTCTTGTGGTTATACATATACAGCTAAGACGTTAATTTAGAACGGTGCATTTTTTTCCATTGCAAATATTAACATACAACATGCATATGATGGTCAACATGGAAATATGCAAGAGGTCAAATACTCCGGCAGTAGCTAAAATGCGAGTATGCAAAAGAATGGAGAGACTTAAGAGAACTAATAATTCGTTGTTAAACTAACTCACAGGTATGTAGAAAATTTGCAGAGTATCCATGAAACAATTTTGGTATAAAAACTAAGAAACTTTCATGCATTAACTATTGGAAGGCACAAACATTTTAAATAACATAGTCTAGATTGTCTCAAGGAAAATAAACTTAACAGACTGAACAATATTTCAGTCATACTATAAGGAGAAAACAATAATTAGATAGATGCAAGTAATGAATCAGAATTAAACTTATAAACTTACCTCTGCAGTGCTCTGATAAACTTTTCCTTTGGCTACGATGAAATCTATTTCCTCCTCTTTTTGCTTATATGCATTCATTGGCAGCCATGGAGTGCTTTTCTTCACGAAGTCGATCCCCATATTTCTTCTAAATCTTTCAGCTAAAAAGCATTGATCCTCCACACAAGAGATCTTCCTAGTAACGCTGCTTCCGTTATCACTGTGTAAGAATTCGTGTAGAATCCAAGCTGCCCAACCCAATATTTTGAACTGTGACATTTTTATGCCTAGAATTCTTCTGTGTATATCATGGAGACATCAGCGAATTTGAAATCGATGCAAATCATACTCATAGTATGTGCCTTATTTCTTTCCTCTTCTTTTTTTGTTAATATCGCAGATTTAGCAGCTCATCACCAAAACCAGGGACAAATCACTTATCCTCTGCAAATGTGTTATCCTTCGAACTCACCGACCTCCAGGTATTCACCATCGCTCCCCCTTTCTCTGTCCCAAAAATTTCCCCTTCAGCGATGGAAAGTTTCCCCCAATTTATCGATCATCTCCTCCTGCCAAACAGATCACCCTCCTCCTTATTTCCTTTTTTTAAGACCAAGATTTTTTTGTGGCTTTATGAAGGCGTAGGGTGCGTTTTTCACGTAAGAAAAACAAAAAGGAAAAACAATATCTTCGTTTTTATTTTCTATGCATGCATCACTCCCGTTTATCGACTTCACTCCCCTCCTCGTCTTCCTAATACCAACGCCAAGATCTGTGTGTGAACTGAGGTTGTGAGATATAATCTAGTTAAATTCCCTACCATGGATGCCTCTTATCTTCCACATCACCTTCTCGTTAAAAAAAAATCATGACGCCTATTGTTTCCTAAATCACTCTAATCTCCATGCTACGGGTTAGGTGTAAAGATGTCATTGACATGAATGTTACAAGAGGTCATGCATGGTTAGGCATTATATTATTATTATTATTTTTTATTACACAAGGCATGATTCGTATAACCTAAAAAAAAGTTGGAAAATAATCAAAACAAATATTTTAAAGTGTGGGAGTTTCAATTTAGGGCCCCACGTTTTTCCTCCTCTAAAAGTCTTTCTTTAAAAATATGTATCCCTTAGTTCTCTTAATAATAATTAAAAATTGAAAGGATCTACTTTTTCCTTGTGGTGGGGAGAGTATTAATTTTTTTAAAAATAAAATAGATAGTTAAAAATATCACCTTTAGAAAGGGGAAGTATCTTTTTTATTTCTTTTCAATGGGTTGTTTTGTCTCATATATGTATATATAAATGAATGAATATATATTTATTCATATAATTATTTTGTATATAACAAATATGAATGAATAAATAAATAGATATCTATAGAAGAATTAAATAAAGGAAATAAACAAATATTAATTAATAATAAATAATAATATTATTATGGAGGGTAGAATTAATTGGGAAGAAAATAAGTAGAATAATGTTATGTTTCAATCATTTTTTTATTTTATTTTTCTTATACGACAATTATATTAAAGAATGTAGCATTAAACATAAAAGATAAATTTTTAACACATATTAGAATTTCATGGAGGCTTTGAAATCAAAAAGACATTATGCACATGAGAGAATCTATGTATAGGGCTCATTATACAAGAATACAAATGCAAGTAGGTTTGATACCCTAAACTATATATGTATATATATGCTATAGGAATCATAATATTTTTACATCATAACAATTGTAAAATTTATGCATGTATTTATCATACCTTTATTGTTCAACCATGTTGTTAGGAGTCTTGGAACCCATATCAGTCATGGTGCTTTAGACGCACTATAGGTAGTGGCTTGGTGACCTTACAATGTGCATGAATTGATAATGATTAGATACATATTTGAATCTTGATCTAGAAATTTGTGATATTTGAGGGTTATATATATGTGTGTGTGTGTAGCTCCGAGATTACAAAAGGTTGGTCTTTGGTGAGATTGCAAAATAGAGAGAAGAGAAAGTTGAAGATATTTGTTTTGAGATCTTATAATAGGTTGAGATTGTGATAAGAAATATGATAATTTTGTTTTTAATCGTCAAAATTTTCATTGCTATTTTTTCCTTAAAATAATGAACTAAATGTACAATTTGTAATCATTTAAGTTTCAACATAAGAATTTTGTAATCTTTTGATTGTCATATTGATTTTCCTACTCACATTTTTTGATCTCAGTGCTAATCTTGACTATTTCTTGGCTAGAAGATTATAAAACTCCTTTAAAAAGGATTTTGTAAGGCATCTTATCAAGCAACATAGGAAGTGTAGGTGTTTTTTTATGGGTTATTAAGACATGCTCAAATTGTTATATTGTAATTTCATTTGCTTGTAGTCTGTATGCATAGAGCCTAGCTTATGTGTAAGGTTGTGAAATATAATTCGTGATGATATCTTCATTGAGGTATCATCTCTTGGATTACTCTTGTGATTTTATGTGATTTTGGAATCTAGACTTTTTTCCCCTTATAGGATCTAACAACATCCTTCTAATACATGTTCAATCTTCCATCATCCCACCACATTTAAAACAACAAACTATTATTCTTTAATAGCTTTAGTGTTAGTTGATCTTTCTTATTGCATGATCTCATTGTTCATGTTGCAAAATGTTTGAGTTCTTTACAAATATCTTTCCTCATGAGATCCATTGTTTTTTGTAATACACCCATGTATAAATTAATAGGATTTAAGGTTTTAAAACTTTTAAGGGGTTAAGAAAAAAACCTCTTTAATTTCTACATAATAAGCATATTTTCTTATAAATATGTGAAATCCTTGCTTATGATGGACCAACATCTAGGAATTTGGAGAGTCAAAATTGATCTCTAATACAAATTTATCTCAAGGTATATTCTCTCATCATTTTTTTCTAGTTATCTTAAATAAAATAGTTTATAGAACATCCCCTAGGCCTAATAGAACCTAAAGCAAAAGAAGAAATCACCCATCCACCGTTGTCTTTTTATGATCATAAGTTGCAAGTTGACTATCCTAAGTTTGGAAACCCTAGCAATTAGGTATAGCTTATACTTAGGGATTCATGAATCTACAATTTTGAGCATCAATAAAATGGTTCAATATTACACTTATTAGTCCCAACATTTGTAGTGATCAATAGTGATGAATAATCAAATATTAAATTTGTTGTTTCAATAAAATTGTTCTAACCACTTTATATTTTTCTAAAGTAATTACTTTACGTTTTTTAAGTTGAAGCTTGATTTTTGTGTGCTTTTCCATTATCACCATATTTATTAAGATGTATTGTATTAATCATCATTAATGGAATTTATTGTGACCAGTTATTTACTATCTTAGTTGTATTCACTATATCCTCTACATCTTAGTTGTACTCACTATATTCTGTAGCTAGACATTTTTTATATTTTCTATCAATGTTTGTTGTATTATCTAGCTATTTGTTTATCTATGATAGAAATAAACTTTTTCCAAAATCTATATTGTTGAAAAAATGGTAAAAATGTATAGAGTGTTGAGTCATTGTTCTACCATTCCACCTAAATGCTATCACATAGAAAGTCTCTATTGTAATGAATACAATGTACATAATCATTTTAGGGGGACTACCATTCACTTGTGTTAGTTAAACTTTAGAAAGATACACAAAAATATGAAGGTCTAGGTTGATACCTTTAAGATAAATAGCCAAGGTTAAAACACTCAAACTATAATTCATAGAACCTTTCTCTTATTTAACCATATCGTGATGTGTGACTAAGATGTTCATCATTTTTGTACATTGTAATTGTATCTTAAATTTTAGTTTGAATAAGTAGCTCTAGTTTCTTTCTTTTTAAGACCAATGGTTGGGATTAAAATTCTTTAACACCAAAATTTACAACTTGTATTCTTCCACTTTTCCTAAGTCACCTAGATGGTGACATGCATCCTAATTCAATGCCTTTAATTACATGGATTTTTACATCATTTATTTAGACTTATGCTATGCTCCATAAACCATAAAGGTTCTATATTTTTCTTCAAAGATCAAGGGTGAAAGGTGAAGGGTTAAATGACAATAAAAAAGGCCTCCCTTCTTCCATTTTAACTCAATGGTATATGTCTTATTATTTGGATAGGTCAAGTCGACATAAATTGCAAGGAATTTGAATTTCAACAATCTCAAACCCATGAAAGAAAAGCATACCACCCAATCAAATAGGCTCATGCTAGCATGTAAGGTAACTAAGAAAACCAAGACCATGATTGACAAGCCTTATTGTTCCTATGCTAATAATAGGTAGATAAATACATCAAAATGATACTTAGTGAATTGGCAATAACCATTAATTTCAAAATCGATTAAGCTTGAGTAAATATTATTAAAACTTTTAAACCTACTGTACAATCATAAAAATGTGGAATACATTTTTTTTATATGGATATTGCATTTTAAAATAGACTATCTAGGTTGTTCCTTTATAATAAGACCATAGGCAGGAATATCGAGAAGGCCAAATTTCCAACCCATTTGAAGCATCAAGCATAATTTGGTTAAAAAATCAAACCTAATTGGAGTTATTTTTGTAATTAATGCAACATCATGGGTCCTTATTGATACTTTTAATGCAAAAAATTACCATTGAGCACAAGTGTCTCCAAGGACATAATTGCAAGCCCTATAAGAAAATGTTAAAAGAAAATTCCCATGACATTCCCAAAATTCCTAGGCCTAGATATGAAAGTTAAGTGGCACATTTTCTTAGCAAGATAATTTATAATGGTCAAACTAAGTAAAAATAAATAAACTCTACCAATGAAGGGAAACTTTGCATAGTCATATTGTTTAAGTTCAATTCCTCAAATTTGGCATTACATAAAACATTCTTTAGGTTTCTCTTAGTAGATTCTTTTGAGAGGACTCACAACCTTATTTAATAAACTTATTAAAAAATATATTTCTCAATATTATTACCCTTTATCCATATTTCTATGCACAACTAAGAATGATTAACAACAAGACTATTATTAGAGACATAATATTTCCATAGTCTATAAAAGTGATCTAGCATGCTTCCATATGTTAATTGTGTGAGAATTTTTATATCAACATTTTTTTCATATTAATGATGGATCACAAAGTGTCTTTTAAAATATTTATGTAAAGAACTCTCAATTGTATATCAATAATGTCATATATTTCTATCCATATTACAAATTATCAATAATTAATTAAAAAAATGGAAAGTTATACGATTGAATTAGAGAAAAATCAATGAACCATGTCATATATCACATGGTATTTTTTTTTGTCTTTTGTTGATTATTGAAAAAGTTAAAACATGATGTTCCATTGAAAATGAGAAAAATAGATTACACCAAAATTAAGCATAGTAAGGTTGCCTCCACCTATCAAAACAAGAAGAGTATGCACATCTAGTTTAAGAAAGAACCAAATTCTCTATATAATTGCCAAGAGCTATAACATTAGACATGCTCCTTTTATTTACATGTTCTTGTAAATTATCCACTATTGTTTTTAGAAATAAAGCTAGTGTAATACATAAGATGGGATGCTCCTTTTTTGACCCCAATTGGGTCCTTTCCAAAGAGCTTCATGAAATATTTGGACCATGATACTTTCACTAGCTTCTCTCATTCGATAGAAGCATATGGTTCCACAGTCAATTGAAATCAACCATCTCACAAAATTCTTCAACTTTTTAGCTTCTATTTTTATATTCCTTGTAAGTGTTATCCTCAATTTATGTTTACATACAAAATGTCATGATTATTTTGAGATTATATAGCAATAGAAAAGTATTTGGTAAAATGGAAAAAGCATAGGGAAATCCAACTTTTAAAAGTATATTTTCAATAACACTCTTCTAGAAATTTCTTGTCTAATATTCTACAATGTACCTTAAAATTTTCAAGTCATGTTAGTGTTTTATAGCTTCGAGACCTATTTTCCCTTAGTTATAGGCTAGTCGACCTTCATGTTCCAATTAATATTTTATATTGTTATCTTCTAAGGGAGCCGACTTGGTAAAGAGGTCACCTATCTTGGTATATAAGAAAGGTTACTTCTTCTCATTTGGACATAAAGTTCATTTCTTTCATTTACATCTTATTATTAGTAGACATTTGTATCTTATTAGCAATCGATATTCACATATTATTAGCAGCAAGTGTTTGCCATTATTAGCAACCAATATTCACATATTTTATGTTTTGATACTATCAAAAGATTCAAACAAAATTAGAAATATTTTCAACAAGTTGGTGAAGTTGGTGGAAAGGATATAAATCTACCATCAAAGCTAATATGCTAAAGTGATTACTACTTGACTTCAAGAAAATTGATTCTCATGGACTAACATATAGATTATCCTATGTAAGATTCAATCAATAGTGAGAAGCAAATTGAAAGCTTGAAAGAATTTCTTGGACATCTCTAGAAAAATTTGAGCAAGTATCATCCATGATGTGGATTGTTTATTGAGTCACTTATTGCTTGTACACATTGAATTTTTTTCTAAAATATTGATCAATGCATATCAACCCTCTAAGCATTGTTTAAAGCCTTTACATCTTGATGATCATCCCAGCCTAGTCAATAATGGAATTTGAATTAGTTGGCATGACTTCATGCTAAGATCTATCCAAGATCAAGTGACAAACCTCAAGCCTTTATCTTCTTCCTTTTAATGTTTCAAAAATTGAAAAACCTCTAATGGCATAGTATGAGCTTCAAAATTCATTGCAATCTCCCCCTTGTTAAGAAGACCATGCTTGATATTAATATTGAAAAAGTTGTAAGCTAAAAATGAATTAAGGAGATTTCAATTAGCACTAAAATTACAAATTTAAGATTGAATATGAAATTTAACTTTTTATTCTTTCTCGTCAACACAAATATATGAGGGCCTTTCTAGTCTCTTTATGCAAAATTATTAATGATTTTTCACATTTCTCAAATTTCTGGAAAAGATATGATAAAACAAATTATTGATAGTGATAATTCCAATTGCTATGCCCTTAACCAACAACATGCAAGGGAATACATGTGGCCAACTTGTAACTAGCATAGCCTTAATAAAGTTATATGATCATTTCTATATATTGATATAGGTAGTAGGGTTAGCCTAGGTGGTCTCCATGGCATAAGTGGGCTATATATAGGAGGCAGTAGTTAGTTTATTACCATTATATGACAATTTTTTACTTTTGTAAGATTTTTAAAGGTTGTATCCTTGAAGTGGTTTATTATTATCAACTGTTTTCAAGTTATTCCAAGTATTTTCTAATGCAATCTTCTCTTGTGAAATTTATTTACTTACAAGTGGTACCAAAGCTATGATTTGGACAAAGGTGAGGACAAAATCCTAATTTTTGAAGACTTCCCTATATTTCACAAATGGGTGTGAAATTTTCTACAATTTTTTTACTAAAGATGGAGGATCATTTAAGGAGACTACAATTAAAATTTGATCTTTTAATGATTAAAAAATGCATAATTTTTTAAAGGTTTTTCATAAATTTTCTCTATAGGCCACAATTTAAATTGGAATATTTCATATTTTTTAACATTTTGGGAAATCTCACAAAAATTCATTAGGTGTCTACTCTTTGATTCTTTGATTATGGGGCCAACCTAATTCTAAAATTTCCTAGTCAAAGTTTGGTCAATGATGAAAAACAAATTTTACATTATCAAGCCTTAACATATAGTGATGCAAACTAGAGGACATGGCAATAATTCCTACACACTAAGAAAAACCACTAATGAAGAGGATATAAATACAAAGAAAGGATCAAGTGGGACTTTAGATATAATTCCATCTTCATTAGATGAAAAAATGCACTACTTGGAAGAGGGTATGCACAACATAAAGTATAAAATGAAAGGAGAATCAAATAACAACAATACAATATTGTTGTCTCTCTAAGATTCTATCAATATCACAACCAAATTCCCAACCTCAATATACTAATCAATCAAGGGATGACCCAATCCTAATCCAAATGCTATAATTTATTGTGGATCTTCGAACATGCTACTAAAAGTGGGCTTATTGAAGTTTGACATAAAGGATCTAGCCACTTGGATGAACCAAAAGAATATTTTTGTTGATATCCATTAGATTCTATGTGGATAGAAGTTTATAGTGGCATCCTTATATCTAGACCTGATCAATTTATCAAGTATAGATGGTTGTTTACATGAAAGAAGAAAAGTCTTAGTATCACTTGGTTAATTTTTCAAATTAATTATTGATGGATTATAGAAATAGTGTATCAACAAATTACTTTAGCTAGTTAGTTGAAATGCAACAAATAGGATTAATCAAGGATTATATTTAAAAATTCTACAACCTATCCTTGTGAGTAGAAACACCTACAGAGGAGAACATGATTGACTTGTTTCTTGGAGGGCTCAAGGATCACATCCAATATGAAGTACACATGTTTAATGTTCTTAATATATCTAATTATTTTATCATAGCATGCAAATTAGAGGAAAATATTTAGGCCAATATAATGCAGAGGTTAATTAGTGTAAGAGAGGAGCTCTCCAACACAACCACTTCCCTAGCCTATTAGATTGACTCCTTAATAAATTGATGAAAATTGATTATGTTTTAACTATGATAGAAAATATAGTTAATGAAATAAATGTGCTCAAAAGAAATTGTTTTACATTGAAGGGGCTAGTGAGGAAGATGATGAAGATTTAGAGGTTGATGATGATCCAAATAAGGAATTAGGAGATATCAAACCAAATGTTTATTTCCATGTACTTTCTAGCACTAACACCACCCAAACCCTCAATACAATGATTTTCTTTGAAAAAGAGAGCAATGGTGTTGAAAGACTTAGGAAGCACTAACAACTTCATCAACAATAAGTCGGTTGTTTGTTTGAACTATTTTATCACAAAATAAACTTTCCATGAGATAATTTGGCTAGATTTCCTTATGTTATCCATCACCATGGGCACATCAAGCATAGTTTATAATTCCAATGCCTTACTACCTTGGGAACAACTGAGATACACTTCCAAGAGTAGTTCATGGTTTTTTAATGAAAAGGTATGATATTTGAGCTAAGAAAGTTGCATGTGAAGTCTCCATAGATGGAAATCTCTCATCAAATTCAAAAGATGCATAAAAATGGGGTGGATGGGTTTGTGATAGTTATTTTCATTAGAGGCACAATTGTCAAATGTTCACACATCACCAAATATACAAGTAATTGTAGATGGGTAATCAATAGTTTTTGGGGTTATGCTAAAAGGATTTCCTCCCAAAAGTGATCATGATCATGGAATTAAATTAGTACCAAGGATCCAACCACCAAACATTAGGCTCTACAAGTACCCATATGTAAAGAAAAGTGAGATTGAGAATATGGTATAAGATATGTTTGAGGTAGGTATTATCAAACATAGTTAGATTTCCCATTCCTCTCTAGTGGTGTTGGTGTGTAAGAATATGATAGTTATGGAATGTGTTCAAATTAACAGAGAGTTCAACAAGTACACATAAAATATAAGTTTCAAATAATTATTTGTTACATGAGCTAAATGGTGTCATATATTTTACCAAACTTGATTGTTATCACCAAATCAAAACTAGAGATGACGATATACATAAGATAGCTTCAAGAACTATGCAGATCACTATGATTTTTTGGTGATGTATTTTAGCCTCACAAATGCACCACCTATTTTAAACTTTTATGACCCTTATCTTTAGGCCATTTTTGTGAAAGTTTTCATATATATATATATATATATATATATATATATATATATATATATATATATATATATATATATATATATATAAACTTGGGATGAACACTTATAGTATTTGAATCAAGTTTTGGACATTATTAACCATCAGTAGCATTATGATAAGTCGTCCAAGTGTTTTTTTTATTAGGTGGAGTAGCTGAGCCATATTCTTTCATATAAGGGCATCAAGGTGGAACCTTGGAAGATCACAATCATAGTAGAAAGTGAAATTTCCCAAGAACCTAAGGTATTTCATATGGCTCACTAGTTATTACTATTGATGTTAAAAAATTTACAACACCACTCACAACTTTACTAAAATAATCCTAATGGAATAAGGAAACCACTAGAGGACTTAAGAAACTAAAAACAATCATGTGGATTTTCCGTTGATCAAAGAATGTGATCTATGTACAAAATCAATGGAATTGACACAATAATCTTCTATAAAATTCCATCCTAGTTTTTTTGATACCCTATATGTGTCACACAAGATAGGATTTTGATTTAATATAGGAAATAGATCATTAACTTTATCCCATGATAAATCTCTTGACTATCTCTAAAATTTTAGATAGCACTAATTTGTACTATATCTCTACAACTCAAATAGAGGGATATGATATTCTAATATCTCATTTTGTCCATTTCTAATAGATAGGGTAGGCGACTGGAGTTTTGAAATTTTATGAAGGGGAGGACATTGGAGGGGATGACTCAGAGGATGATGATCAACAATGGTGTCACCTTTTCCTGCTAGATGTTCGGCAGTGGTTTCTTTTGGTGCTTGATGTTCTTATCGCAATTGCTCAAGGTGTTTCAAATTCTTCCTCTAACACTTTAGTCTAGAGCTTGTTGTTGGAAATATTTTCATTGATGTCAAGATAAAGAACAAGATCAACCTAATTGGAGATGCTTTGGATATTTACACATGGAGAGAAAGACAAGAATTATCAAGGTTGAGAGAAGAGGCGATTAGTGCTAATTGAAAAATCAAAACAAGTGTAATGGAGATTGGCGAGTATAATGGAACAAAGGATTGAGTGTCAAGGACTTGATTATGAAAAAACATGTTAAGGAGATGCCAATCTATGAAGGAATCGATCCTTTTAATTTTGACAAAACATAAAAATAGATTGCTACATTTGGAGACTAAGGAGATGTCAAAAATATGAAAGAGAAGAATGGTATGAAGTATTGATTGCTACAAAAAAAATGAAAACAAATTGCTACATTTGGAGACTAAGGAGATGTCAAAACATGAAAGAGAAGAATGGTATGAAGTATCGATTGCTACATAAAAAAAAATATTAACTAAACATTTGTGTTTTAAAAACATCAAAACTTAAAGAAACATTAAATAGTGGTTAACTAAAAGACATGAATATTCTTGAATTGCTATGTTTGTCCAAGTAAATGGTGTGATTCATTAAAGACAAAGAATACGATTTGTTTCTTCAAAACAAATCAAATGTGAAATAATGCAACTCTTTTTAATGGAATTATTTGATTAAATAAAGTTCATTTTTTTGCAAGGGGTGAAATTTGTCTTAACACCGATTCAGATTTATGAAACAAAACATTAATCATAAAAGAAATGCAACCTGAGTTTTGAAAAGGTGCAAGTCTTTAAAGGGTGCAAGAGCAGATTCTAAATGGTGCAACCTTTCATTGAAAGTTTCAAAGATTGATCAACATACATATATGAATTCAAAATTAGTTTGAAAGGTGGTGTTAGTAGTGTGCATAAGTCAGATCAAAGAATCTATTCTCTTGTGTGGGCTTTGAAGTGATAGAAAACGTCACAAAGTAGAATTGAGGATAGAATAAGTGTAGATCTATTTGAGGAAAATTACTCTACATCCATTATTTTTAGTAAAGTCAAGTTTGGTGCCTTGCACATTAGGGGTTGGTGCTCCTTGTAGGTTGGTGCCTACAATCTTTGTAATATCATATAAAAACATAAAATACAATTGTTGGTTTCAACTTGATCATATTGTTTCATATTGAATAGTTGATATTGCGCTAGAAGTTAAAGTTGATAAAAGATAAGAGGGTAATTTTTTTGTTGATATACTGATTCACCACCCTCTTATTATATCTTTGTGTTAGAGGATGATGATGATTAATGGAATCACCTTTTCCTGCTTGATGTTCAACAATGGTTTCTTTTGGTGCTTGATGTTCTTGTCATGGTTGCTCAAGGTGTTTCAAAGTCTTCCTCTAACACTTCATTCTTGAGCCTGCGTCTTTGGGAGGTCAATGTAGAAGTGTGTTTCTAGATCTTCTTTGTTGAATCTATGTTGGAAGTTTGTGGGAGGTATGTTGGCTTCAGTTTGCTGGGGCATCTAGGTTGATGCTTTCTCTATTGTTTCCCAGTCTTGTTGGAGTGTTTGTTCCCTGTGTCTTTGAAGGTTGGGGCCGTTGTTGTGAGGCCTTTTTTCTTTTCTCTCCCTACCAGTGTGGGGATTTTGAATTGGGCTTTAAGGCACATTCTATGTTCTTTTCATCAACTCTAGTTTGGTTGGTAGGGGTTTGTGTCTCTTCTCTCTAGCTAGGGGGGAGTTGTTTCTTTGGTTTTAACTATGGCTTGTGGTGTTGTGGTTTTGTTATGAATTATCCTACATGGTTGGGGTCTTTTGCTGTCTCTCATGTGGCCCGGTGTGATTCTGAGGCTTTCAGCCCTTTTTTTTTCCTAGGTCACCTTGTGGTTGTGATTGCTCAATGTTATTCTACCTTTACTATTGCCCTGCTTTTTCTATGCCCAGTTCTTGGTTCTGATCCTTGGATTAGACTTTGTGTTCAATGTTCTTATTCTTGGGAGGCATTTTATCTTGGTTTTTATTTTTATCTTGTTTACTATCATTTTCTATGTGGTCATAGGGAGTTGTCTCTGCATATTCTTCTAGCAGAGGTAGGGGCTTTTCCCTATTTTGATTTTTCTTGGTTCAAGTTCTAGTGCCTCCAAGCAAAGCTTGCTAGTGAGTTTTAAGTTTTGCATGGGTTTCGACAGTGGTTCCACATTTCTAATTTTGGAGATGGTTGTTTTGGCTCTGGGAGCTATTTTTGAAGCCTTTTATGAAAATATGTACATGTTGCATGAGGATGTCTTCTTAGTCCTCTTTGTTGGAAGGGGTCCCCTTTTGTTGTTTATTGTGGCAATGGTTGTTTTGACCTATGATGATGTTTTCCTTGAAGTTTTTCTAGATAGGATGACCTTTCTTGGGTTTCCTTTTCTATTTGTGGATGGTGGTGTGGATTGATAAGGGTGTTGAGGACCCCCTGACTCATATTTTTCTTTAGTTGGGGCATCATTCCTTTAAAATATTAGCTTATTTGTCTGAGGTCTTAGATGGTTTGCTAACAATATTTAAGGGTGTTGAGATATCTAAAGTCTTGGGCCTATTGTTCTTAGTTGGCCTTCCAACTATGTTCTTCAAAAGGGACCTAGTGCTTCTACTCACAATTGGTAAGTGTATTTTGATGGTTGTGATGCTCCAAATTTTCATTCTGATGGCTCGAGGAAGTCTATTTCCTAAAATCTTGGCTGAGGTGGTTTCATTAGCTTCCTTCATGACCAGTTGTTTGGGTTACCAAGGGGTGAGGTGACAACTTTCTCTACTATTGTGTCATCTTCTTGTTTGGTTCTATAGTTGAGGTCTCCTATGGAGGTGGAGACTACTCCTTTTGAGGTGGAGCCCTCTCCTTTTGAGGTGGAGTTGGTGGCTATAGTCATGGTAGCAAGCTCCCTTTTCTTTTGTTGGTTCCTTTTGAGGCGAAGCCTATATGTGTAGGAGATTATGGTTCTCACTTCATCCTCTCTTTAAGAGGGGAGCTCTCTCCTATAGAGGTGGAATCTTGGTGCTCCATTCGAGGTGGTGCTTTGGGTTGGATTTAGCTCCTTAGAGTTTTGTTGGTCTCTCTCACTTCTCTTTTGTGGTGGGGAGTTTGAATGTGTTGGATTTGCTTATTAATAGGGGCTGGTGTTTTACAAGTGTTGTTGTTTGGGCGGTACTACTATTGGGTTACACTTTCTCCTATAGAGGTGGAGAGGCTAGTAGGTTGATGGGGTCTCTCTACTACATCATCACTATTGGTGCTTTTCATTCAGAATTGGATTCTTTAAGTAACAAGTCTGATGTGGGATGGTCCTATTAAGGAGCTCTAAAAATTGCTTGTATGGGTTTGAAGTATAGTTTGTCTTACCCACTATTGGGGTTGTTGTTTCAGGCTAATGTTTTTTCAACTTGGAGGGTGGCCTGTAGACCTATTTTGCTAGATGTTAGGCTTGGTTCAAAAATCCTCTTGCTCTAGTTATATGGCTGCTCTGAAACTATCAGTGCTTAGTTTTATTGTCCCAGACTGCTATTTCATGATAGCTATGTTATTGTTTCATATATGTTGGTCTTTGGTTAATATCAAAAATGGTCTATGCACTATTTTGTGGATTAATATGGGGATTTTGTTTTTGATTATGCTTCAAATGGTTTTGTGGTTGCAATTTTGGGTACTTGGCCTGCGTGCCATTTTTGGCTCAGGTTGAGTTTGTCTGCTATTGTTTTCTCATGGTGGCTGGTGTTGTTTCTCCCAGCCCGTTTCTCTATTTTCTATTCTAATAAGGATATTATTATAAATATCCATGCTTCGGTTTTAGTTAAGAGTTAGATAATTTCATCATATTTCTGTAATTCAACAACAATACTTTGTTTTGTGTTCTACTTTTGATCAATGAGAATTAAAGCAAGGAGTTAATTCAATCAATGTGTTAAGGGATCTTACCTGAGGAAGAGTAGGTCCCACTCAACCTTTGGAATGATCTTGTGTTGGTATTTTGTTAAGTTACACTATTTTTTATTCATTAGTATTAAATATGAAGTAGATGTTAATTTTGAATTGTTAAGTTGTTAAATCATTTTCCGACTTAATGAATGTTAATTCTAAATAGTTACTTATGCTCAAATTACCTTTCAAGTTTCAGTTTATTATGCTTAGATTAAGTTGTTGGAGTCATTATAAGGTTTATTAGATTAATTAGATTTAGATGTTGTTTGAAGTAGTTAAGTTTGGTGTTTATTTATTAAGTTTTGTTAGAAGCGATGGTAGGAGCTTGTGGAAAGATGAAGTTGGAGTTTGTTGAAAATCTATTCATGCAGATTAGTCTTTATGTTTTCTAGGGTAATCATCATTTCCTCACAATTCATTTCTATTCTTAAATAGTGCTTAAATTCTGGCAATTAATTATGGATTTCTTTTAAAAGAAAAATAGAATTAATTTGGATTTCGTGTTTTAAATTAAGGATTAAAGTAATCATTAGTTGTCTCCATGAATCGGTCTAAATCAAGTTCAATAGTCATAAATAAGTCACCATGATTTAAAATTAGAAAATAAGATAGAATTAAACCTTAGGAATTAGTCGCTACAGTTCAGCTCCTAAGAGCTCCTGAAAGCTCTTAAAGTAGGCAAATTGATACCTGAAGTTGTTGTTTATAGTGCAAAACCCCCTGAAAGAATTCGTGACAACTATCCTTATCGCATATTGCTTTGAGACACACCCAGTTTGATAAATAATTGATTAAATGATGCATGTTGTGACATTAAAAACCTTTCCCATCAACAATCATCAAAATTTTATTTTTATTTCTTGTCCTAGTTAATCTTGATTCCTTTTAGCACAACACAGTAGGTTGCATGTTAAATTTCAAACATTTTCTTTGCATTTTTTTATATATATTATTTTCTTGGTGCATCATTATGTAACAACAAATTCACTTATGAGATATATAGTAAAAATAAATGAAAGCACATTTTTTCTTTGTCAAGGTAAATGTATGGTGAATACCCCATGTCTTTCAGATAAGTGTGCAAGTGAAATAAGACATAATTGATTGAATCTGATTTTCTACTATACAATTGTTTTTTATTTTCCTTTTACTTTTTGCATGTGGATTACCCTCAGAAAGAGGCTACTTATATTTTCTTAAATGAAGCCTTTACATTTCCTGTCTACGAAAGGAATTTATTGCTTGACAATAGGTTCATGAAATTCATACAAATTAAAATTGGTGTAAAAGGCCATCCCCGCAAATGTTGTTTGGTCTAGAATTATAATGGAAAATAAAAAAGCCTGCTAGGATAATAAACTAGGTTTTCAATTGTCCAAGTACAACATAATATTACTGAAGCATTTCAAATTTTAGGCCATAAGAATCATCCTTTTCTAAACATAGATTGCAAATAATTCTAAAAAATTTAGAAGTCTTGGTCATTAACATTATTGTCTGCTACAATGTCATCAAGTGTATCATTTTCAATGTTCATATGTTCTTTCAAGTATTTAATATTATCATCATCCTCATATTGACCTACATCATCTTCATCATCATTGAAATTTGACCATCTATATTGTTACCAGATGTATTTGGATCATCATTTTCTATACAATCCATATGGTTGTCTTCCATAACATCATCTAACTTTGGATTGTTGTCTTCTTGTGCTTGAACATAACCATCTTGAACATCATCATGGATTCCAATTTCTTCTATGTTCTCTAATCCCTCTCTCTCATATTGTTGTCCATCATTGTTTTTCTCAATATCCACTAATGCATCGTCAAATACATGCCTTAATCTTGGATCATAATGTATGTAAAATATCCATTTCGGGTCCAAAATATCTTCATAGAAAAATACCTACACATGACAACATACATATATTAGAAATATGTTATAACAATTTTATTGATTAATAAAAACATGTATATATTCACAATAAGCTATGAATTAATAGATTAATGATCACTACCGCTTCTTTTTTGAGTTACAGAAATACTTGCTCATAGTGAATTGGTAGAACATAAGGCTCCTTATCCTTCGATAGGAATGATGAGAAATCTATAGAAAACAATCCACTATGGGTATCATGTCTTCATTTCCTCTCAAATGCTTCATACCATCTACACTTAAAAATACAACATTTAAAAGAGGGGTAATCCAACTCAATAATTTCTTGTGTTTTCCCAACATATTGTAGATTCCCTTCAATTATATTTTTATCTTTTGAGCTTGATCAACTAGATTGCTTGAAGTCAACCATGATGCCACTATCTAAGGATCGTCTCTTTACGTATACACTTTCTACATGATAATGTCAACCATATGCCCACATTGTTAGATATTTCCTCACCTATGAAAGACCATTTATTTAAATGAAAAAAATATAATGACAAATATTAAAATAGTTAATATTGTCAAAATTATATGGAAACAACATTTTGTAAAATTCCAACTGTACCTTTCTTTCACATCCTCTAGAAATGTTGATTTCATCTTATGTTATGTTTGAATTTGTACCTGCATCTTCTATTTGATTTTGAATTTGTTCAGTAACCCATTCTAGTGTGCAATCTTTTCCCCATTCCCCAAGCAGATGAGTGGGAAGTAGAGTATTCCTTGGGTTCAATCTCTTAAATTGTCTCCTTGCTTCTAACACTTCTCTTTTTTTATCATACAGATCAATCCATTTGTTCATAAAGTCCATGTGGTACAGAATGAACTTGTCAAGTATGGAACTTTCGTCTACACCTATTACATGTCAACATGTTTATTCCAAACTCCAAATATCATGCTGTTAATTTGACAAATAAATTACAAAGTAAATTAATGATTGCAAGAAAAAAAACCACATTGATCGTGAATTTACTTACTAATTTCTACTTCAACACCATTCGATTGCGGTTTTTCTCCATCAATAATATCTTATGCTTGTTCTTCATCCTATAAACATGGGCCATCTTCAAAATTCCTACCAAGGAATTCACAAAGGAAGAAAAATGCTTCATTCAATACATACCCTTCAACCATGCAACCCTCTAGATGTGCCTTTTTTCGGATATATCTTTTAAGAGTTTTCATATACCTCTCAAAGGAAAACATCCACCTCATTGATACAACACCTACAAATTCAATGTCATCAACTAGGTGTATAATTAAATGGACTTGTAGGTCCATGAAACTTGTAGGGAGCTCCTTCTCAAATACGCATACAATTTCTACAATTTCTTTCTTCCACTTTTGCACTTCAGATTCATGGATCTCCTTGGAGGTCACCCACCTAATATAAAAATAGTAAATTAGTATGAACCTTTAGTCATAAATTAAAATTCAATATAATATCTCTATGTCTCTCACACATGAATATTCCATATAACCACATACCTTGTAAATGCTAACAATCGACTTATGGCATTCCTTAAGTTAGTCGTAAGACAAGAATCACCCCTAATTGCCAATGGCGTGATATGCTATCAAACACATTTATGATAAAGTCATTAGTATTTTTTTCTCACACAACAAGATATCAAAATAAATTTAGTGCTTAATCAATGTTACTAGTAAATGTTAAATGTTGATATATAATACCTTCATTAAATTATGATATTCATCTCTATATAAAATGCAATCATTTTTACATGAATGAATTTTCTTATATTCAATCCCCAACTCAACCAACAACAAGCGTGCCTCTCTGTAAGTTGATGGAAACACATTATCTTCAAGGAATATTTTAGTTTTTAGTGCTTTGTAAGACTGCCAAAGATTAAATCAATTGAATGTTTGACTTATGATGAACATGTTTGATATGAGATTAAATCAATTGAATTTTTATGAATTATGTACACCTATTGACAATGCAAAGTAAGAAATAGATTTCAACTCAGTTTAGTAGGGTAGTGAATCATTTGTCTAACCAACCAAATAGTGACTTGATTTCTAATAATATTAATGTGCATGCTAGTTTTGAGGTTCTACTTGCACCCGATTTGAACATGGGTCTCTTTGTTGCTTGCTTGATGGAGTCTTTGATGTTGTTATCATCATTACATTGGTGGTAATTATCCCTGCTATAATCGTTATTGTCGACCATATCATCATTATTGTCATCATTGTTTCCATCCCCAAAGAAACCTGTAAAAATTTCATTCAATCCTTCTTCATGCACTACATTTTCACTTTCATGATCATCATCATTAAGGCTAGGTGGCATGTCATCAGTGTATGCGACTCTCATTAGCTCTTCAAATTTCTCAGATGGTAGTGTTCTCTTCAATCTTTCTCTTGTCACCTTGGTATGGTTTAAAGGATGATTTGGACCATCCCATCCAAATCTTAATAACCCAGTTGGATCTTGGGTAATGTGTTTCATCAAAATCTTCTACCTATCAACAAACGCAAGCATTATTTAATGTTTGGAAAAAAATGGATAAATCATAAATGTATCAATTTCAAAGAAATATAATCAACTATGGCTTAAAAAATAAATTATAAATTGTATGAACATATACATCAATTGAATGATGGAACATTACTTAAATAGAAACTACCTTTTTATACAATAATTTAAATAAAACACAATTTTGACAACATAGTTTATAAAACATCAGTCCACACTCATTTATTATTCTTTGGTTTTAATCAATTGTAAGAGGCACACTACTGACTAGAATCTCATCATACATGTAATGTCTTTGTACAAGCACTCATTTGAATTGTTTCTTTCCATGACATATAGAACATCCACAAACAACAATTTTCTCAAAGTATTGATCCCATGTACAATAGTCCTGACCTACCTCTTCTTCAGTGCAATCATTTATTGTGTCTGTAGTATCCATTGTCATATCCTCTTCCACCCACTATGGTCTACGTGATTTAATAGTTTTAGTTCCACGTTCATATACATATCTTCTTCTTTTGCTAGTTGAACACTCAAGCTCTACATTTGCTCCAGTCTCCATCTAAAATAATCAACAACATGCATTAATTTATGTCAAGATTGGATAATACATTATAAATTTCAATAATACTGTGAAAAAAGATGGACGTATCACAAAATTCCATTAGATCATTTTTTTTCTAAGTTAAGTCAAAATTTGAGTACCTGATTTGATATGACATGATTTATTGCCATGGCCTTGTCTCACCCCTATAATACACAATATAGTAAATAATGTTTAGTACACCAATTATATAATTTCAATGAGTATGTTATCCAACAAAAAACCTCACTTTAGTCATATATTTTACATATTGATATCTCCTCTATGTTGTAGCATTTTTGAATTCATAAACACCTTCCTCCTTTGGTTGAGGTTGCTTTCTCTTATTACCTATATTGTATCTGCAGATTTCATTGTCTCATCTATTTCCACCCACTTTCCTCTCAATGATTTAGTATTTCTACCCCTTCCACGTCCTCTCTCCATGGCCTCCTCTATGAATAAAAATGCTGCCATAGAAGCTTTCACCGCACTATCACTAAGAAGGAAGAAGCAACTTGTAGGACCGTGGTAAAAAACTACTCTACCCCACTTAGCTGATGAAGGAGCCACAAGATAGTGGTTTTCATCACACTACCACATGCTAATGGTAGAATATTTACAGGAGTCACTGCAACACTACCAAGAATAGAAGGAATACTTGTGTGCTACCACTGAAGCTTTCACTGCACTACTATCAAGAAGGATGAAGCACCTTGCAAGACCATGGTAAAAACTGCTCAATTGCACCAAGCTGATGAAGGAGCCACACAACAACGGTGGTCACAAAAACAAGGCAGGAGTTGGAATTATTTCCAACACTCTGGAACTTGTGATACACAACAATGAAAATAGTCACTATATAGCAATGATAGGTGCCCAATTAGGCGCACGTGGCATTGCCTTAGGCGCCCCAAATAGATTACATTAATGTCCAAAACTTGGCACTAAATTTGGCATTAACTAAAGCACTGACTACTAAATCAAAATATTTTTTTTAAAAAAATTTCCCACATGAAGGAAGAGAGCAGGGCGCTACCAGTAACTAATGAGAAATTCGATTTAGTTTGCGACACCATAGGTAAGGTTACAATTTTTTTTCTAGGTTGAATTCATGATTGTTTACTGCTCTTTGTATTGCATTTGAATTCATGATTGTTTATAGGTTCGTGGCCTAACCTGTCTAGACAATCTCTAAATTGCCCCATCATTATAAATTGTAAAACCTTTGAGAAACCAACCAAAAATTTTACCCTACCAATTTGAGCTTTGGCTCAAAATATTATAGCATGAAGCCAATATGCCTTTGTATTCTTTCCCTAAGCTAGGTATCAAGGAAATAGTGAACTTCTTGGTAAATCTAAGAATTGGGTTGATCACTATTGAGCAATTGCTGAAAATAAACACAGAAACCGCTTGGTTTTTCCCATTCACGCCATAGTCACCAATTCCATGAAAAATTTGTGCAAGATTACATTATAAAAGAGTTTTCATGATAAGGTTACCAACACTAAGAAAACCCAGTGAACATATTTTCTCACAAAACAAAAATTTCATACCACAAATTGGATGAAAACTTTCATACCTGACAGTGTGTACTTCATTTTCCTCCACAGAATGGATAAAAATAATTTTCCCTAAGTCGCCTCAAAGTGTCAAGCAATAGAAGGAAGTGAGCATTGTCAGTAGACTCTGGCCACAATGAGGTAATTCATTGTCAATTTATAGATTTGTAAATGTTTCCATTGTTTCTTTGAATTTTACTTCTTAGTTTTTCATTTCTAAATTTAAAAGAAGAAAATATAATTTAATATATATATATATAGGGACATGAGACTGACAAAGATATAGAGGAATTGGCTTCCATATTGGGGGTAGAGGTAGTGAAAAAATTGGTTAATGTGGATTGGAGAATGCTTTCTAGATACATAGAAAAATAATCTGGTAACGACTCTCAAACATTGCAAACAAATCAATTGTGTCAAAGGGAATCAATTGATTCCCCAACCAGTCCTAGATTGAGCAAAAGATCCAGGAAGAAATTACTGACAATAAACTCTAAGAATGTGGAATAGGGAGCAAAGACTTCCAATGTTCCAACCACTCCTAGGACACATACTTCTTCCACCATGCCATGTTATCAATTTTGCATTGGTAGCTACAATACAAAGATAGAATACGATGTGGTTTCAGGGGAAGTTTGAATGATGGATGCTAGGAAAACATTTGTGAATAGGTTGAAGGAATAATGCCTTCAACAGTTTAAAGACTATCTACATTTTCCATTCTCACAGATACCCATGCATCTAAAAAAAATAGTTATCCATGACATGGAGACTAATTTTGGCACGGGTTGGTCTGTAAAGAAGATAAAGCTTTGAATGTCTCAAAAATGCAATAGATTTCGGTGCAACCAAACAAAGAAGATAAAAAAAATCCCTCCTAAGCTAAGGCAGAAAAGAAGGCCAATTGATGTAAGTGTGAAAGTATGGAAAGAGCTTGTAAAAGCATATGAGAAGTCCAATGCACAGAGGAAGTCCGGTGAGGAGAGTATGTGGGTATTTGAATTTTATCATAAGATTATATCAAATTTATAAAACGATATTTAAATTTTATTTGTGCATAGTTAAATTGAATTAGTAGATGTTTCAGGACAAGGCCTCCAAGGCTAGGCTTGAGAAACTTCGTGCCACACATCGTAGTGGCTAGAAAGGTTTACAGGCCTTGATCTGAACATTTGTAAGTATCTTTAATATGTTAAATGATATTATTTTTTTATTTCCTTAGAAAAAGTAAATGATTGCATATTAATTAGTTTAACTAGTTCATGTGCCTTGTTTTGATAGGAGGAGAAATATGGCTGCCATCCAAAATAATTTGAAAAGAATATGTTACAATACAAAAAGTGGAATGATTTTGTAATCTAGATGGAGAACAAGGTATCAATAGTTGAGTTTCAATAACTTAGATATTTTTGTGTTAATATGTCAATTTGCATCTCTTGTGTTGAGTTGTTTATTGATGCGTAAGATGAGTAAATAGAGCTAAAATCTTATGATTACAAGATGACCATTTATGTGCATGAATAAATAGTAGAAGAATGTACATGAACTCAATTCATTTGACTTTATGCCTCTTGTAAGGCATTCCTCTTGAATCTCTAATATCAGGTGTCTGAGACTTCCCTATAGCTTTTACCTTTCGTTGTTGCGTTTCCTCTTCACTATCAAACTCATCTCCTTTTTCCTTATTTGCATTTCTAGCTTTAGCTTCTAATTCAAACCATCTTTTACCTTCCTCCTCTTCAGAATCTTCTTCTTCTTCATCCCCCTCTAACTCCACAAGAGATTCATCTTTTGAACCTTCCTCATCTGATTCTAATTCCTCTTCTACATCATAGGGTTTGTATCCTTGATCTGACTCTTTTGAATTATCAGAATCAGAATCACTAGCTTCCATATTCAAAAATTGCCAACCACCATGTTCAATAAATTTATTTGGATCATCAGTAATTGTCTTCAAAATTGGCTGCTAGTTCAAGTTCATTATGCTTTCATAATACTTTATATCCATGGATTTTAGCCATTCCTTGATGCCATCAAACAAAGATTGAGGAATGGCGTACATGCAGAGTACATCTTGCTTGAAGTCTTTGAAAGCAATATCCATATAAAATTCCTTTTTCCCAAGTACTACTCTCTCAAGGTTAACAATTCTCAATCTCACTAATAGCGATTACTAAGAAAGGTAATTCTAAATAAGGGTAGCCAAACTTGATAAGGATGCAGTCACTATTACATGTATTAACAATCTAGAATAGTCATGTAAAGACAACTGCCTGTGAAAACCATAATCAATAAAATTATGCACATTCAAATATAAGTTTGAAAGCTTGCATTTTAGTCCATGCATCTAAGTCCTTGTTGAATATTGAGAGTGTCAACAATAAAGCTAGAATAGCTCTCCTTAAACCATAACCAGTTTCAAAGTGCAGTATTTCCAAATTCAAATCCACTTCTTAGCTAAGGAAAGGAGGTAGGATTGTCAAGTGCTACCTTAAACAGAGAAGGCCATAGAAAACATTGAAATAGAAGATCCAATAAGTGAGATGACATAGTTGTAGACCATAGATAATCAGAATTCTTGCAATGTGTAGATGCTTGTGATACAAACAAAAGGTGCTTACACATTGGCTGAATATATCCTCATCAAAATGACTAGAAAGAAATTTCAAATTTGTAAGTAAACTCTATCAGTCAAGAAAAACAATCATAGAAATTGGAAGTAAAATTTGGCAGACATGTAGGTGAACTTAATTCATTTGACTTTATGCCTCTTAGAAGACATCAAGATCTCCCTTCCTAAAGTTTGGACCACATCCATTACATCCACATAAAACTAGACATCCTTGGTCTTCTTGGTTCCCACGCCATGATATGGTTATGAAAATGAAAATGAAGCAAAGTAATCATCTCCTTCTCTATTGGTTGGAAGAATGCATGCTTAATGTTTTGATACATGATATCAACTCTTCCTTCTGATCTCATGGTTGAATACTAAAATCCATTATGGTGGGCCTCTAGAGTTCGAGTTGTCTTTCATCCTCTTCCACCAAATGTTGGCTTGATCGACACGTCTGCCAGCCTAATTGGCTTTGTTTTTGAAAGTTGAATTTTCCCCTGAGTCACTAGTGTAGCTCTCTTTGCCTTTTCAGACTCTTTCATTGCTACAGATCATCTCTAGGATTTAATCATTTGTACCACATGGTTGATGTGCTTTGAATCCTTGCATCTAAAGGAAATTTCCTTAACAAAAATATTGCTAGGGAATTTCAATGTTGCCATTGTAGTTGGAATTAAAGCTTTTACCTACAACATTGAAAATTATCCTTATATAAGAATTCCCTCCATCTTGTTGGCTTGTAACACTCTTGATGGTGGCTACATGAAATCTGATTCTGATTCCTCTTCTACATCAGAGGGTTCGTATCCTTGATCTGACTCTTCTGAATTATCAGAATCAAAATCACTAGCTTCCATATTCAAAAATTCCCAACCACCATCTTCAATAAATTTATCTGGATCATCAATAATACTCTTCAAAATTGGCCACCAATTCAAGTTCATTCTACTTTCATAATACTTTATATCCATGGAGTTCAGTCATTCCTTGATGCCATGAAGTTAAGATTGAGGAATGGCGTCAATGCAGAGTACATCACACTTGAAGTCTTTTAAAACAATAGCCATATCAAATTCCTTTTTCCCAAGTCCTACCCTCTCAAGGTTATCAATCTCAATCTCACTAATAGTGATTACTAAGAAAGGTAATTACACCAACTCTACCAAACAGTTTATCGTAGGAACAATAAAAGTAGAGGCTTTGAAAGGAACTCCATAAAAACCAAGCTCTCTAAATGGTATATCAAACTCTAGTTCAAAATATTTTAGATGAGGCTACTCCCATATCTCTCTTACTCACTTGAAAAATCATTGAAACTCTATATTGATTTTATTTTTCCTATCCCTCTCTTGTTCTTCCTCAATTTCATCAGGATCATACATTGACCTTCTTTCCCCTCTAAAGTTTGGACCACATCCATTACCTCCACATAAAACTGAACATCCTTGGTCTTCTTGGTTCCCATGTTGTGATATGGTTATGTAAATGAAAATGAAGCAAAGTAATCATCTCCTTCTCAATTGGCTAGAAGAATTCATGCTTAATGTTTTGATACATGATATTAAATCTCTCTTCTGCTCTCATGGTTGAATGCTAAAATCCATTATGGTGGGCCTCTAGAGTTCCAGTCATCTTTCTTCCTCTTCCACCAAATTTTGGCCTAATCCAAAAGTCTGCCAGCCTAATTGGCTTTGTTTTTGAAAGATGAAGTTTCTCTTGACTCGCCAGTATTAGTTGTAACTTTTTGAAATTTTATTATGGTATGTGCACTTTGATATGATGTAATATGATTATGGTTTCATCTCATATGTTGTAATATTAGATATATAACAAAAAAATAAATTATTGCATGAAATAAATAATAAATTTTCATTTTAAATATTTTTTTTTCAAAACACAGGTCTTCTAGAAGATCAAGATTATCCTCAACATGATATAGATCCAAAAAATATTGGTTCTACTGGTACAGATCACATGGACGAGGATGATGATGACATAGATACAAAAAACACCAAGGCTGATGACAATGATGATGACGATGACGACGATGATGACAATGATGATGATGACAATGGTGATGATGATGATGAGACAGTTGGTGATAGTAACTAGTGACATTCATGATCATATAGACTACATCATGGATTATTTTTGATATATCACTATGATGACTCTTTTGATGATTACTATTATATGTATCATTTTCATGGCCTACAATACTATATTGTTGAGTTGTATCGTATTGACATGTATCATTTTCACTATATCATTTGGACATGCATCATCTTGACTTGTATCAATTTGAGTTACATAATTTATCAATTTTATTTATACCATTTATACATTTATCATTTTCACTTATGTCGAATATTGGACATGTATCATTTTGACATGTTTTTGATGTACTAGCATATTTGAATTTCACTTGTTTTAGTTATATATGATGATGATCTTATCAGTATTGACTTGTCAATTTATATATATTAAAAGTGGTTGATGATTTTAATTTGCTGCTCAGGATGGATGTTGTCAAATTCAATTAAATTATAGATATTTGAATCACTTTTTTTAATTATGGATGATCTTCATGTTACAATAATTATATTGTTATTTAATCATATGAGTTAAATAATTAAATTACTTACTCTATAATCATATGAGTTATTTAAGAGGCACGATATAGTTAACTAATTAAATTGAAATAAAACATATTAAATTAATAAATGGAAGCAAAATAAGAAGCATTTTTAGAAGTAAAAAAGAAAGCAACAATGGAAGCCAAACTAGAAGCAAACTAGAAGCAATCTTGGAAGAAAAATTGGAAGCAAACCTAGAAGAAAATTTGGAAGCAAAACTGGAAGCAAATATAGAAGCAAAACTGGAAGCAAACCTAGAAGCAAAAATAGAAGCAAAACCAGAAGCAAACTTGGAAGAAAAACTAGAAGCAAAAGTAGAAGCATAACTGAAAGAAAAACTAGAAGAAAAATTAGAAGCAAACCTTGAAACAAAATTGGAAGCAAAACTAGAAGTAAAACTAGAAGCAAACTTGGAAACAAAACCAAAAGCAAAACTAGAAGCAAAACTGAAAGTAAAATTAGAAGAAAAATTGGAAGAAAACTTGGAAGAAAAAATGGAAGAAAAACTAGAAGCCAAACTGGAAGCAAAACTGAAAGCAAAACTGAAAGCAAAACCTGAAGCAAACTTGGAAGCAAAATTGGAAGCAAAGTTGGAAGCAAAATTGGAAGCAAACCTAGAGGAAAAAATGGAAGAAAAAATGGATGCAAAATTGGAAGCAAAACTAGAAGCAAAAATGGGAGTAGACATGGAAGCAAAACTAGAAGCCAAATTGGGTGCCTATTTTGGCACAATTTCTATCGTTACTTCCCGACGCTATTTTAGGCACTAACAGAGGCACTCTAATTTTCTTGTGCTAAAACCAACACTAAATTCGGTGCCAAGTACGGTGGCAAAGTCAGCGCAAAATACGACTCCGAGATGACCATGCTTGTTTGAGTCAAGTTTAGCACCAGCCAAATTGTTCAATTCATGTACTCAAAATACACTAAAATCTGACTCAAAATCCAGTGCTAATTGTTTGTTTTGTTGTTGTGATACCAGCATGGCTAGGATTTCCCTAAGAAGAACCATCTGTGTTGATTTTCAACACACCCTAAGGAGGAGGACACCAACTCCCCTCCCTATTTAACTTCTAAAGAGGATGACAACATCTATTTCTCATGATTTGACTAGCACCCTATGCAACACCACTCTGAAGAGGAAGGTTGAGATGAGTGCACTAGGCGACCTCACCCGGATCCACATCCTTAGCCAAGTCACACTTAGCCGAAATAGTTTCTCCCAATTAGTAACTTGAATTTTTTATAAATTTTTGGATCTTTATATCTATTATATGAAAAATTGTAAAAAAACAGATTTTATTTTTATTTTTATTTTTTTCAGAGGGCGAATCCCAATCTACCCAATTAATTTTTTATGAAATTTTTATTTCTTTGTAGAAAATTTTTAGCCTATCCAAACTATTTTTATCATTGGTTTTGATTATTGCAAGTTCATGCAATTGTTCTTTACAAGAAATTGCTTGGCCTATTTGACCTTTTTGACAATTTTTTTTTTAAAATTTTGCCCAGGATTTTGGCCATTATTCTTACTTTCACCTTCAACAAGCTCTTTAACTTTTCTTTCTTGTGAAGAAAGAGTGGTGGTCATTTCACATGATGGAAGATATTGCAAATATCTACTACAAGCCACATGATTAAAAATATTTCTTCTATTTTCATTAGAAGAGAGGGATATCCAAGGCTAGCACGTGAGTGTGTAGAACTTGTGGTTTCATCTCCTTGGGTGGCACCAATATTCATCACTCATTAGCCTATTTTAGCTTGGCATTATTTAAGTTTGACTTGCTCAAGGCAAGATTTATATGATTGTTGATGTTGCATTTCATACTTGTTCGTGCCTACCCACATGACCTGCATGCATTCCATTAGTATATCCCATACAAAGAGAAGGAAGCACAATTAGCATATCCCATGTGACCTTAATCCTCTTGTTCCCTACACATATTCCATAGGAGGCTTCCATAAAGCACCTAGTATTAGAATTTCATCAGTTGCTCCAAGATTTCATTCTACACCTTGAGAGGTGTTGGCTCCTCCTTGCATCACCTTCCATTAGTCAAAAACAACTGCAACAATAAATAAGGTTGTTTTAGAGCATGTCAAGGGTGTTTAGATGTGGTCATGTGCTCAACTCAACAAACAGAGGAAAGTAAGGGTTTTAATAGGTCCTACCCTCCATGCTTACATCTAAAATAGCCTCATGTTTTAGCAATGACCTTATTGCCATAGATGAAATTGTCAAATTGAGTGGTCCTCCATTCATCATGCCTTCTCATCTTACTCGTTTTCTTTGGTCCCATATTCTCTAGAATCCTTGGTGTGGAGTCTTCATCACATAATATATGAAACGACTTTCATCCCCCTTTGAATTAGTCAAAGACTTCAACACTTGGCATGAGTATCTTATGCTTGAATCTTAGTCATCCTAATCAGTGATTCCTTCCTACCATTTAACATTTTTTATGCTATTTGATTACATTTGTTGTTAAGCCTTCAATTCAATTTGTTAGCATTTATTGTAATTATAAAACCTCTAACATTAAAGATTTGAAATACTCCATTAAACTACTAACATTATATGCTAACAAACTTATGTACTAGATAGAATTTAATGGTGATCTCTAGTTAGATTTAATCATCTAGGTATCTTCAAAGTTTGTAAGTGGGGGTATTTTTCATTTTCCATAACTTGCAAATTGTAAGTTGGATTTTGAAGTGTGAATAGATGACAAAAAACTCTTTTTGTTTTGAAGAGTTTGACATTGAGACATTTTGAATTTGGCATTTAACTATTTTTTTTTCTCCCAAGTCAATTTTATAAGTGAATTTTGATGGGGCATAACTTTCACCCTAATCATCAAAAGTTCACGAGCTTCATTTTGATGCATATCATAATTTTGCAAGAAATTCATTTTGTATTGAAATTTAAAGATTTAGATTGACTATTTTTTAAATTCACCATACATTAAAAATGGTTGATTTGGTATCCAATCTTCACACAAGTTGTAATTCTCTTGCACATTATTTTGGTGGTGTTGCAATCAACACTAATCATTCTTGGAGGGCCTTTGAATCAAGGGTACAATCTTGATGTTTCTTATTTTGAGTTTTTTGGTTCATGTGATCATGTCTCTCACACTAAATCCCTTCCATTTGAGTATTATTCATAATCCTCCTAATAAATGAAAAATGAAATGTGGATACAAAAAAAAAATCCAAGACAGAATCCCCAAAATCTAGATTGGGTTGTGCAAAAAACTACAAAACTATTATTTTGTTTCCCAGACAACTGGGATCAAACCAAATTTTGGAAGCACAAACAATGCAAGAAGGAGACATGTAAATTTATTTTCTATTCAATAAGTTGGAAATGACATTACAAAAGGGGTAAACTTAAAAACTCAAAAAATAAAATCTAAACTACATATTACAAATTGTTAGTAGTGTGTGTATGAAAATATGATCAACTATAAATGAATTCAAACACATATCAATAAGACATTAGATCAAGAAAACTGAAAGAGAAATAGAATAAACAAACTGTTGTTGGTAGCTTCCACGAAGTCGTCTTATTTCTCTCTATCTCCAGTGTTTTGTTGTTTCCAATTGCTCTTAGATCCAACAGATCAAACTCAACAAAATGGACAACTGAAGAACAAGATATAAATGAAATGCATACTATGCTAAAATGCAAGGATTATACTATGATGAAAATATTGCTATGATGCTGAAAAGACGTGAGTGCATAAGCTAATTGCGTATATGTTTGTTGTGCGTATGTGTGTAACCAATGCTTGGATTTGCACCTGCATTTATAGAGTTTTCGAAAGGATTTGATTGGCTGCCATGATTAACGGTTCAGATCAAGCTTATTAGAATGGACGGTGAAAGATTTTTGAAAGTTGAGAGAGAGATAGAAGGTTTCCTCTTCTTTAATTTTTTTCATTCAGATCCAAAGGAAGTTTGCCATTTTGAAGAATGAGTTGAAATGAATTTCATAATTAAATAAAATAAACTTATTTAATTATATGTGAAGATGAGATTAGAAGTTCGCATAATTAAATAAGTTATATTTAATTATGTGTGAAGATGAAATTAGAAGTTCGCATAATTAAATAAGTTATATTTAATTATGTGTGAAGACGAAATTAGAAGTTCGCATAGTTAAATAAGTTATATTTAATTATGTGTGAAGATGAAATTAGAAAGTAATTAAATTTTTAATTATTTGTGGAGTGAGAAAAGATATTAAATTAAATATTTAATAATTAATTTAACTATGAGATGAAGGGAGTGTTCGAAGAATATTCCACTATTTGAATTTTAAATATTCAAATTTGAAATAACATGATAATTAATATAAATAAATTGTAAAATTTATTTAATTTAATTAAGAGGAAAAGTGGAGGATGATACTTAATTAAATAAAATTATTTATTTAATTAAGATAGAAGAATTATAAAAATGAACAATATAAATAAATAATTAAATTTATTTATATGTAGAGGACTTTAGAGGATTAATTAAATAATTCATATTTAATTAATTAACAAGCTTGATTAGCCATGACCATTTTTTAGACGTATACATTTTTCCCCTCTTTGAAGTGATGTGTGAAACGCATTGCTTCAAACAAAATAAAATTTTTCCCCTGATATGTTTTGATGTTGATGTTGATGATGCCCCCTCAGGAGGTAAATCACAGATGATGTTAGGAATTGTGAAAATTTGATAAACAATCGAGATTATATAATGATATTCTACTGAAGAGACAGTGATTTAGCTCCCGATAAATGATGGAAAGAATGTCCCATTGTGAAAACAAAGTCAATAGTAAAAAAAACTTACCTTTGTTTGACCTTTAAAAGGTAAAAAAAGGTAGGAAAAGAGAATCATTTGCACTTTTTGACTTTGTGAATACTGTAGCTCTGAGAGTGACCTCGCGACATGGAGATTCCATATCATCGCCACCGATTTGAGAGATCTCGCCGATACTAGAGGCCAGCAACATATGGGCCACCAGTGAGTCGATCTAACTGCTTGTGTTGTGAAAATTTTTACATTTGAAACCAAAGTGCATTGTTTTCCATGGATTTTGAATATGAAATTGATGTTTTAGCGCTTTTAGAGAAGTTTTAGCCCTTTCGATGACTTTTTGGGCACTTAGGGTAAAAATAGTAGCGCATATAGGGTAGATTTTCTGTGTTTAGCCTGAACTCAGTGTAGCACTTTCGATGAAAACAGTGGCACATATAGGGAAATCATGCATCCAGTGAGTAGAATAGTGCTTAGGTTGATAGTGTTAGTGCATATAGGGAAATAGCGCATAGGGAAACTGTTTGAGTGCATCCCGTGAAAAGAACGATGCATATGGGTTTTAGTGCATAGAGGCCACAAATTAGCGCATATGAGTTTTAGGGCGTAGAGACCACAGATTAGCACATTTGGTTAAAATAGGCCGAATGGAAGTGTGATGAAAAATGATGGTGTATATTACTTCTTTGGTCAATAGATAGGTAAATTATTTTTCCATCATGTTGATAGAAAATATAATGATTGATTGATAACTTTGCTTCCCAAAAGAGAAAACAAAGAGTAAATGTCTCATAACTTTGTTTCAAAAACAAAGAGTAGTTGGTTTGATTGATTGACTGTCTGATGAACTGATAACTTTGCTTCCTGGAATAGAAAATAAAGAGTAAATGTCTAATAAATTTGATTTTGACAATAGAAACCAAATAGTAGATGATGATTTTAAAACATATTTGCATTCATGACTGAAGTACAAATAAGAACATGATTTGATCAGTGATAAATTTGTTGTCCTGAAAAGAAAGAAAACAAATAGTAATAGGATGATAGAGCAACTTGTTTTGATATTCAAATAGATAGATGTAGCATTGAAATCATGATGTGAGTCATTGATATAGTTTTCTTGATATGGATTACTGATATAGTTTACTTGATATGGGTCACAGATATGATTCACTGATAGATATGAGTCTAATTGATTTTGGTTGATTGAGATTGAAGTATTGATTGATTCCGATTGATTATTGTTGCGATAACCTAAAAATAGGAGGTTTTCAAAAACCTCTAGATTAGAGAGCAGCACTCGACGGGATGGGATAGGATACCTGAATTGACACCTGCCTATGTAGCTCTGATAGATACATGTGGTTTGAGATCCTTGTTGGCTATGCTGCCGATTCAGGTCAACATAGGGCTATTGACTGCACTGGCAGAGCAGTGGCATTCGAAGCACAACACCTTTCATTTTTCGACTGGGGAGGTGACTGTGACTCTAGAGGATGTATAGAGGGTATTAGGTATCCCAGTGGTTGGTGCCCTTGTGTTCTATGATCACAAGGAGCTTGGGGGTATAGATGCTTTGAGGAGGGTGTATGGTGATGTACATATAGCTGGGTATTGGGTGCCATGGGCTGACTTTCAAGGATATCTAGCCTTGCTTGTAGTTTTGGGTGCATTCATTGGAGGTCTCCTTTGTCTGGATTGCTGATCAAAGGGATTATCAGTGGGATGGGGTAGGATTCTGGAGCAGATGCTACTATAGCCTCAGAGATATGCATGGGGGAGTTGTATGTTGGCACACCTATATCATGATTTTCATCAGGTGGTGTACAGGGATGCTTCCAGTTTGTCATGTGGTGTGACATTGTTGCAGATCTGGGCATGGGAGCATCTTGCTATGACGAGACTGGCATGCCCCAGAGTGAGGCCAGTAAGTAGGCCTTATGTGTATGCCTATGCTATGTTCCTTGTCCAGCCCAAGCTGGGCAAAGTGGATTACTGGAGACGACGCCTAGATGATATGGATGCAGTGGTATGGCGACCATACCTTGATTGTGAGCCATGGGATACAGATGATCTATAGATGTCATTTGTATGCATTCCTCAGTTTCTAATAGGGAGGACTCCATTCATCCTTGAGAGATTTCTGGTGTTGCGAATGCAGAGACAGTTTGGTTTTACCCAAGGGATGCCATAGGGGGTTGCACACTATGCCCAGAGTAGAGATGAGGCCAGATGGGGGCCATGTATTTCCTATCAGATAGCATATACATAGTTCATGTCATTAACATTAGAGGCATGGGATGACAGGCGAGATACCGTTGACGCTAGCATGTCTGATGAGTATTCTTTATATTATCACACACATCCCTTTCCATAGTTTACTAGTCCCAATGAGCCAACACCCATTATGGTAGTACCACAGCCAGGGGCAGTGAGACAGGAGGAGATGGTCGGTGGCGAGCTAGGTGCAATTGGAGGAGAGGAGGTGGAGAGCGGAGAGGAGGAGGAGAGTTCCGACGGGGATGATGGAGATGACAAGGGGGATGAGGGACAGGTGCCAGGGAGGTAAAGGCTAGATATTCTGAGTGGTGTTCAAATCACGCAGCGGCCGAGGACAGGGATTGGGTGACAGACAGTTATCAAGGTTGGTTCCTCATCACAGCAGGGACAGATAGCCACCCTTCAGGCCCAGGTGCAAACATAGTAGGGACAATTGTAGGATCAGTTTACGCAGGCATAGGGATTGATTGTATAGTTACATGCATAGTTGACACAGGCTCAGGCACAGGCACAGGCACAAGCAGCTACCCCAGACCCACAGTTAGCCCAGTTGATGATAGAGAGAGATGCATTGAGGCAGAGGGCGATAGAGGCCGAGGGAGTTGCTCAAAGATTGATGGGCACAATGGAGAGTGCATCACTGTGAGAGGCCATTACAGAGGGTATGGAGATGGCGAGGGAGGAAGAGTACTATCATGTATGATACGAGGAGTTATGTCCTCCTGAGCACAGAGAGCCATTTCCACGGTCCCATACTAGGACCAGGAGCAGATCACGGACATGGACACAGAGTCTAGGGGTTACTAGGCCTCGACGAGATCCTGACACAGGGACCAGTAGCAAGCCACCTCCTTCCGGACCAGCTCCATCAAGGGCATCAACCAGCTAGATTTGATGATGTTATGATGTATTTCACATAGGTGTATCATTTTTGGAGCACGTATATTTTGATCATATCTCATGTATATTTCTTTGGACTGTTCAGTTTCCTTGGACATTTGTACATTTGTATTATTTATGATGAGAGATGATATGCAGCGGCGATGATTTTTGATGATGTATTGTGCATTTATGATGATGTGATATGTATTTATTGGTATATATTATGGATCTTGATATGCATTTGGAATGATTTGATGACTAACATTGTATGCAGGTTGAGTTGATATGACGTTGTTATGGTGATGAAAAATGATTAATGATGCGCGCTAATAATGTCATACAGGTGGATGATATTTGATATGTTTAATGAAAATGCATGTATGGAATGTTTATTTTTGAATTTTCAAATGTAAGTAAATGATGATAATGGATGGTGTGTTTATGATATGTATTATAAATTTGTATCATGAATGGATATGGAAAATGATGTGACAAATGATACATGATGAAATGTAATGTTTTATAATGATGATGAAATGCAATAATAAGTTAAATAAATGGTAATGAGATAATGTAAGGATAATGATAATATGAAAGTGATATGAAAAATGGATGATATGCAGTGATAAGGAAATGATAATGAAATGGTAATGAAATGATAATGGGATGATAAATGCTATGAAATGAAATGGTAACGAAAGGATAATGAAGTGATATTGATATGGAATGAAATGATAAGTGATGTGATAAGTGAAATGAAAATGATTAATAATGCAATGATAAAATGTCATGGACACAAATAAAATTATAATAAAAGGGATGATAATGAAATGATAAATAACATGAAATGAAATTAATGAAATGGAATGAAATGTTAATGATATGATATGATATGATAATGAAATGGAATGAAATGTTAATGATGTGAAAATGAAACGATAATGAAAATGAATGAAAAACAAGTTGACAAATAATGATAAATGAACCGATATGAAGTGAAGTAATAAATGAATGAGAATGACATGATAAGTGATAATGATAGTGAATTATGATGAAAATGAAATGATAAGTGATATGATTAAGTGATAATGGTATGAAATGGTAAAAAGTGATAAATGGGATGCAATATGAAATGAATATGAAAATGATAAAATGTTAATGATTATGATAGAGGAGCCAAATGATATGAAAATAAATGATAAGTGATAGATGATAGGGCCTAGATGAAATGATATTGATGAATGAAATCATAATAAAGACAAATGTTCGAATGTCCTCCACAAATAGTCCAAAGAGATATGGCAGCCATTGATATTATTGTTATCTTTTCAAGCTCTGATGCAAATCCAGTATGCAGATATGTATAATGACCTAAAATGAAATGCAACGAAATGAATCAAACCATTTGTTGAGCTTGTTGCTATCTTTCCTAAAATCATCATAGAATGCTTTTAAAATGTTGGAAGTATGTACAAGCATCAGAGGGTAAATTAGCACCAACAATGACCTGAGTACAACTTTCATGATTTTTGATATAGCAAGTAAACACAAGCATCGAGGTATAATTGAACCAAGATGACCTAAGCATTTTTTGCATAAACAGACAAAGACTAACCACCTTCTAATGCAAATGTGGGACAGTCGTCAATGATAAACTTTTGAAATCACGTCTCGCGACATATTTGCAATAGATGAATGATTAACCTTAAGGCAACAAACAAAGAAAAATCATTCTCTGTCCTTGCTACTCTAGTTTAGTACATCATCGAGTGTGCTCCAAAGAGATGATATCAAAAAAATCAAACAACCATTGTTCAAAATGAAATACTGTTATTCCAAACATTATTCAGATTATAGATCATCCAGATATGAGTCATGATATGATACGCAACTGAAAACTGTTATGAGATGGATCAATGATTGGATAGGTATTCATATGATGTGATTCTTTGTTCGCGTGATTGGATTTGATGTCATTGTCTAGTTGTTTCGGTAAAACCTAAAAGTTAATTGCCCCCAGTATTAACACAGCGTGCTGAAATGAATATGTACAATAATCAAGCCATGATAAGACATTATCGTTCTAGGAAAATGATGCTGGTATGGCCCTAAGATGATGAAAAAGATGCACGAAATAAATGCTGAAAAGTTAAGTGCAGAACATGAACTAATAGATGGAGAGCTACAAATAGCATCTATTTACCAGATTTTCACTATTTGTTTTAATTGCATTTTTCATGTCAATAGACTACCTATTGCCAAGTTTTCACCCTATGATTTTTTATTTTTATTTTTATTTTTTTTCAGGACATTTTCTGATTTTTTTGTATTCTTTCAGGACATTTTCTGATTTTTTTGTATTTTTTCAGGACATTTTCTGAATTTTTTTGTATTTTTTTTAGGACATTTTCTGATTTTTTTGTATTTTTTTAGGACATTTTTTGATTTTTTTGTATTTTTTTAAGGACATTTTTTGAATGATAACCATTCTAGACATAATACTTCTTTAGGTGCATTCTATTGATGGGTTCATCAAATAGATCCCCATCTGGTGTTGAAATTTTGTATGCTTCTGAGCCATAGACTGTGATAACCACATAAGGACCTAGCCAACTCAGTTCAAATTTTCCTTTCTTCTCTTTGTCTTACTGATTTATTGGATTTTCTTTCAGAACAAGATCACCAACTTGAAAGGTACGTGGCTTGACTCTATGATTATAGTTGTGAGACATCATTTGTTGATATGCTTTCAAATGATCCACTACTCTTTGTCTCTTTTCATCTAGGAGTTCAAGCTCTTGGAGTTGGGAAACTCTGTATTCATCATCTGTTGTGAGACCCTTCAGTGAGACTCTGAGTGATGGGATTTCAACTTCTAGGGGAAGTATAGCCTCTGCTCCATAAACAAGAGCAAATGGTGTAGCTCTTGTTGACATGCAAAAACTGGTTCTGTAAGCCCATAAGGCAGGATTGAGTTGAACATGCCAATCTTTCCCTGCATCATTCACAGTCTTCTTCAATATTTTCAATATTGTTTTGTTTGAAGCCTCTGCTTGGCCATTCCCCTGTGGATAATAAGGTGTTGAGTATCTGTGCTGAATATGGAATCGTTCACAAAGTTCATCAACATCTTGATTCTTGAATGGTCGTCCATTATCTGTGATAATGGAGTTGGGAATGCCATACCAAAAAATAATATAGTTTAGTATGAACGATGAGATTTGTTTGCCAGTAACTTTAGTGAGAGGTATTGCCTCAATCCATTTAGCAAAATGCTCTATTGCTGTAATGATGAACTTATGTCCGTTCGATGAGGAAGGATGAATCTTGCCCACCAGATCTAACCCCCATTGAGAGAATAGCTAGGTTGGTGTAAATGGCTGAAGTTCCTGTGCAGGAGCATAATGAGATTCCCATGAATCTGGAATTTTGAGCATGTTTTTACAAAAGTGAATGATTCCCTCTCCATTATAGGCCAATAGTAACCCATTCTAATCAATTTTTTGGATAAGGTCAGTCCACTCAAATGAGTACCACAAATGCCACCATGAACTTCTTGTAAATATTTGTCGGATTCGTCATGTTCAAGGCATCAGAGTAAAGTACCATGAAGAACATGGCGATAAAGGGTGTCGACGATAAGGGTATATTGGGAGGATTAGCGAATAAAGTTTCATTTTTGGTTATGGGATGAATCAGGTGGTAAGAGATTGTCTTTCAGGTAGGCATAAATCTTTCCATACCAAGGTGAATCAGATCCCACTAAGTGGCAAATGATTTGGCTTTTCGGGGTGTCATAGGCAGGAGTAAATGATTGTTCCACTAGAAATTCGTAGCGAGTCTAAGTTTCTGGGAGTTGTAACAATGTTGCGATCGTAGCCAGGGTGCCAACTACTCTGTTATCCAACCTTGGAATTTGTGTGAATCTAATGTCCACAAAGTACTTCTTGAATTCATCAACCATCTTTTTATATGGCAACAACTTGTCATCTTTGGTTTGATAGTCGTCATTGATCTGATTAATGACTAACCGTGAGTTTCCATACACTTGTAGTTCTGTAACCCTCCATTCCAGTGCTATTTTAAGTCCAGTGATTAATGCTTCATATTTGGCTATGTTCTTGGTGCATGGAAACATCAACCTATATGATCGAGGAATGGTGTGTCCTTGAGGGGTGACAAAAATTATGCCCGCCCCTGATCCATGTTGTGTAAAAGAGCCATCGAAATATAAGGACCATGGTTGTCTAGACTCTGTAGTAAAGACATCAGCATCTGGAAATTCTATGTGTAGAGGTTTGTCTGCTTGTAGTGTTGCTTTAGCTAGTTGGTCAGTGATAACTTGTCCTTTGATTGCCTTGCGATTAACATAATGGATGTCAAATTCACTCAAAATCATTACCCATTTTTCTAGCCTTCCTGTCAATGATGCTTTGCTTAACAGATACTTTAATGGATCAATCTTTGAAACAAGATTGATTGTATGTGTCAACATGTAATGCCAAAATTTCTGTGAAGCAAATACTACCAAACAAGCCTTCTCAATGGAAGTGTAGTTGAGTTCATGGCTTGTTAGTGTTCTACTGATATAATAAGTTGCACGTTCTTTCCCCATATGGTCTTCTTGTGCTAGCAATGCACCCAAGGATGTCTCTGTTGCGGCTATATACAACATCAACGGCTTGTCTGGATTTGGTGGTACCAAGACTAGTGGAGTCATTAAGTATTGTTTGATTTGTTGAAAAGCTAGTTCACACTTGTCATCCCATTTGAAAGGAACATTTTTATGCAATAGATGTGTGAAAGGTAGACTTTTTTCGGCCAGTTGTGCAATGAACCTCTGTATAGATTGAAGTCATCCCTACAATGATCTTAATTGACTGATGTTCCTTGGTGGAGGCATTTCCATAATTGCCTATATTTTAGCAAGGTCTACTTCAATTCCTTTTTTTGAAACAATGTACCCCAAGAGTTTTCCAGACTTGACCCCAAAGACACATTTCTTTGAATTGAGGCAAACTTTGAACTTCTCCAATCTTGCAAATATTTTGGACAATATTTCCAAATGACCTTCTCTGGTGTATGATTTTTCCAATATGTCATCTACATAATCTTCCATGAATGTGTGCATCATGTCATGAAATATTGTAGTCATGGCTATTTGATAAGTAGCCCCTGCATTCTTCAAACTGAAAGGCATGGCGTTCCAACGGTAAGTTCCCCATGGGTTGTTTTCTCTTGGTCTTTGGGTGCAATCTTGATTTGGTTGTAACCAGAAAAACCATCCATTAATAAATACATGGCATGGCCAGTTGTCAGATAGACTATGGTATCGATGTTGGGAAGTGGAAAGTCATCCTTAGGACATGATTTATTAAGGTCTTTAAAGTTTGTGCACACTCTAACACTTTTATCTGGCTTAGATATAGGAACAATGTTAGAGATCCATTCAACATAGTTGATTGATCTTATGAAGACCACATCAAGGAGTTTTCTCAGTTCTTCCTTAACCAATAATACAATATGGGGGTGCATCTTTCTGAGTTTTTGTTTCACTGGCTTAGCTCTTGGTTTGATAGACAAATGATGCATGATAAGATTAGGATCAAGACCTGGCATGTCCGCATAAGACCAAGCAAAGTTAACTTTATTTTCTCTTAGAAACTCCATGAACTCTAGTATTTATTTCTCTGTCAGTGATGCAACTAACTGTAAAATCCTTGGCTTATCTGAAGTTTCAAGATTGACAGCATTGGTAGGCTCAATCAAGATAGGCGATCGCTCATGGTAGTGCTCCGAGAGAGTGTCAAGATTCCCATCATCTGGTGCCTTAAAAAGGTTTTCACCCTCCGATATGCTCTTTATTTTATCTTTTGTTTGATCTAATACTGCCAGATTCTGGTTTTCACCATTAGATCTTTCTTTTGTATTTTTATTTTTGCAGCTAGGAGTATTGACACCCTCTTGATTAAAGACTTTGTGCTGAAAATTGTTGGTGGAACAATCATCTACATCATCTGTGGAAAGGAAGTTTATGATAGCTTCGTCATTTAGAAACATTGGTATATGATAGGTTTGGATGAATCCCATTCAATAAGATCAGGGTGAATAAGCGGTAGTGAGTCATTAGGTTGTGTGAGATCGGCTATGGTTATGGTCATAACGGAGTTGTTTGTAGGATCCAAGGTATGAGGTGGATCAATGATGATACTATCTTCCTGATAGTCTTGTTCATTTAGATCTGACTCAGTATCAATAGAATCATAGTTGCTTTGTAGTTCAGATTCTTGTGGCTAGAACTCTGACCCTTCACCTTTGATTAAAGTAGGGGTATACTTGTGTATCACATCAACCTTTTTATCCCTCCAAAACTCATCATTGTAAATGGTATCCCATTCATATTCAACTGAGTCTATGTCAAAGTTATTATCCAGGAAATTCTGAATGGTGGCTAAACATGCTGCTCTTGAATCTGAACCTTCTTGTAATGTGAAGACGGTGTCATGCATTCGTTTGGATGTTCTTTATTTTGAGGTAGTATCATAACCTAATCCGGTTTTCTCTTTTACAACAAGTCCTAGAGGATTAATAGGTTCAACTACTCCTTCTTTTCTCTTCCCGATGGGCCCATTACCATCATATCCCATCTTCTGCATAATTGTATACCCTTTACCATATCTATCTGTTGGAAATTTAACATTAAGAACTATTTCATCTTCGTCTTTATAGAGCCAATTTAGAATTTCTCTATCCTCAAGATTTTCCATGGGAAATTTCTCCTTGATGAATTGTCCATTAAACTTTGTGCTTGGCTCTGTTGGTTGTTGCGTCGATGTTAATGCTGCTGATATTTGATGTTGTGCTATTAAAGGTTGTCCATGTGACCGAGGTGATGTTGGTAAATTGGCAAGATAGAGAGAGTACTCCCCGACTCCATGATCCTTGAATTTTAGTTTCTTGTCAAAACTATTGGTCAACTGACTGATTTGTGTATCAATCTTGAGAGAAGTACTAGCACGAGCTTCTCGGTTGTTAGGAACCAAGGTATCTTGACTGGCTTTGAGGTTGGCACAAGTTTTAATTTTTGAATTATCAACTGGTATCATGATTTCCTATCCATCATAAGGAAAATTTAGACATTGATGGTAAGTGGATGGGATAGCTTGCATTTTGTGGATCCAAGGACAACCCAACAATATGTTGTATGCAAGATCACGGTCTAATACTTGACAGAAAGTATTTTTGATAACAGGTCCAACTCTAATTGGTAGCATGATTAGACCCTTGGATGCTCTTTCCTCATCATCATTGGATTTGATGGTAATATTTCTTCTGGGATCAATGGAGTCCTCAGAAAATCCTAAAGCTTGAACCAACTTCATGGTGCATATGTTTAAACCAGCCCCTCCATCTATTAGGATGCGTCTAGCATGAAACTTGTGTACCATGACTTCTAAATACAATGATGAATTGTGGGGATGAGTCAAGGAAGCGTCATCTTTCTCAGAAAATGAGAGACATGTGGGTGAAGACAAATGTCCTACCATGGCTTAAAATTGATCCACATCCAAATCAGTGGATACAGTCATTTCAACAAGGGCCTTTTCGAGAATTTCCTTATGTGATGGGGAAATATTTAAGAGTTCTAAGATGGAAATCTAAGCAGGCTTTTTTTGAAGTTGGTTGACTAGGTCATATTGGTGTTGAGGCGGAGGTCTAGTAGATTTCGAAAAGGCACCTTTTAAGACAAATTTGGCTTGCACCCTTGTTGTTGCATTGACTTCTCTATATTTCACCTTCTTGTTAACTTTAATAACATTGACCCGTTCATCGTCAGTGTAGATGTGATTGATTATTGGATCGTTGATATGGTTGACACTTTTTCCAGAAGACTCACCCATTTGATAGTTGGGTAAAGGGTTGCGAAAAGCTTGGTGGTCTTCATTAGATTGTTGATGTCCTTTTATTGTGATGGTGTCGTTTTCAATTAAGTCTTGAATGGCATTCTTCAAGGCTTGGCAGTTATTTGTGCGATGACCTTTGCACCGATGATATTCACAATAGTATGCCTCATTCCATGATGGAGGATTTACGTTGGGTTCATAATTTCGTTGAGGTGGTAATGTAATGATATTTTTGGCCATCAACTCTTTGAATGCAGATTCTATAAATTGACCTAGCGGAGTGAAAGTTCTTCTATTCGAGAAGAATGAAAATCTCTATGGATTTGTATTCGAGGTGTTCCCTTAGGAATTGTGATTGTTATTGGTTCCTCGGTAACCTTGGTTGTTGGTAGTCCCTTGATTGGGAGTAGAATGTTGAATTAGATTGTTCCTTAGAGGAGGATTGTTTCCTTGGTTTGAAACCGAATTGACATTGTTATAGTTGTTATGGCAAGGAACGCTTGGAGTACTAAGGACAACTGGCTTGGTCAAGACATGATTTTCATCAACAACACCATCATTTACTACATTCTTGTTGCGAGTCCAAAATTTAGACTTGTCCTGATTATTGTGATGATTGGATGAGCTAGGATTGTCTTTGTCATGTTTTATTACTCCTCTTTTGACCAAAGCACTTTCAATGGTTATGGCATCTTCAATCAATTTCTCAAAAGAAGGAGGACAATGTAAGTTCAAATGATAGCCCATTTCTGAATTCAAACTATTAATGAAGGTAACCATCTTTTCCTTTTCAGGAACAGGACGTTGATATCTAGCAAACATTCTTCTCCATCTTTGAAGAAATGTAATGAAAGATTCACCAAGTTTTGGCGTAACTTTGCAGAGATCTATCATAGTGATTTGGTGTTGGATGTTATAAGCGTATTGTGATATAAATAGGTTGATTAATTCTTCAAATGTCTAGATGAGAGGTATAATCTTTGATAGCCATTCCATAGAATGAACTCCAAGACTCCTAGGAAACAATCGCATCAATTAAGTTTCCTCATGAGTGAATTCTAATGTCATGTTTCAGAAGTCTCTAACATGATCGATTGGATCCAATTTCCCATTGTAGCGATCAAATTTTGGCATTTCACAATGTTTAGGAAATGGGACCATGTTGAGACTTCAATCGAAAGGATAAGGAAAAATGTCCTCAAGAGTATATTTCTTTGTGGTGGTTCCCCCTTGTAACTCTTTAACTTGTCCTTGAAGTGCCTTGATTTGTTGAGTCAAAGCACTAAGATCAGTTAGGGGTGTTTCTTCAGGTTTGTTTTTCAAAACCTCAGTATCAAAGTCATGTGGCAATTTAGCTCCTTGGTCAGCTAGATAGAGAAAATGTTTCTCTTTATCACACTGCAAGATCTTTTCTATGGCTTTATAAAACTTGGGATCTTGTTCAGCCTCTCTAAGGTGTCGTTCATCCTCTAGTTCATCATCATTGTCTACAGGAGTATGGTTTATGGCTTTGTACTTGTGGAACGAATTTTCTTCTCTATTATCCATGTCGTTGTTGAAAAGTGGATTACGACTCATACTGTAGAGAGGATTATTGGTTTCACCTTCTTCTTGAGTGTTTTGAGTATGACCTTCTTGTTGGATTTCATCCTTCAATTTATTGTATTGGGATCTTGTGAAGATAGGCATGTGATTTTGAATAGTTCTTCTAAACTTAGATCATAGTTTTGATAAGTGTGGAAATGATGATATCTTGATCTGATAAGATGGGAATCCTATGATATGATCAAAGATGTTCTTAATTTTTTATTGTGGCTTCCAATGATGAAGGATGTCAAAATACTATTGGGGAAGTTGAATCAATAATCAGAATATTGTTTGAAAGGTGTACTTGTAAAGATTTGATCTTTGTTTTCGAAGAAAGAACTCAAGATCACTGGATGATTTGACTAGGATGTGAAGGATACTGAATAGAAGGTTGTGGTATATTATCAAACTCAAGAGGTTGGTTAAGATTATGCCATTGAGATAGAGCTAATCTCTAATAATAAGCTCGAGAATCCAAAGGATCTACAACATACTCGTCAGTGAATCCCCTAACAAAGTCTTGGTATCTATGAAGAAATCTACGGTAATGAAGCAAGACGTGTCAACTTTTGTACAAGAGTTTTCTTTTTTTAAATGTTTTCTTGTACCCTAATGGTTTCTTGGGTTTCTTGATTCTAGTGGAAATTGATTTCTTGAAAAACTTTGTTGATTTCCACTCTCTAAGCATGAGAGAAAATATCGAGAATTTTATTGGACCAAAAGATGTGAATAACCTTTGAATGATTTCAATTGTTGTTCCTCATGTTCATTCTGGATGATCTCTTATCTGATTTAATGTGATGGAAGACACAACGAACATTCTGAAAAATAGTTGTTTTTAAAACCCTATACTAACACCAAGTGTATGATCAAGAAAATATTTTCAAAAAGTGTTTTCATAGGTTTAGTACATGAAAGAAAAATTCAGGTAGACTCACTCTTAATACTTAGGTAAGTCACTCTAGTAATCAACAACCCACATCTTAGAACTGCGTCGACTCACATAGCCGTGTCACCCCAAAGGGGCACCTGTGTTTTTGTCTTTTCCAGGCGTGTACTCGAGTGACGGAAGTGGATACCGGATCCCCTAAGAAAACAACCCTTGGAAGTTATATGGTGAGTGTCTTGGGGGCAGATTCTTCCCTCCCCTTGCACTGTGATTATTAGAATGTTCAGAAATTGACTTCGACTGGCCACTACACTAGGTTCGTAGTAAGGATTTCTGTTTAGTGCGGCAATAATAAACTCCCTTAGGAGACCTCCCAACCTTTAGAACAAAGGCTTTGGGGATGGTTATCTTGCACACTACTGGAAAAAGAGGGTTTCCCCAGATTTTCTTTAAATTTTATAGTGGGGCGGAATAGCCTGGCTTTGGCTTGAACCCACTTGAGTCATTCCCGTAGGGTGAGTACTTTTTCCCACTATGGCAAGCTCTCTAAAGGATGTAATTAAAGCAATAAATTTTCATGAAATTGAAAAGGCAAGTCTGGTATTCTGACCACCTAGTTAAGGGGAGAGCATAGACCTATTGCCATAGATAAAGCAAACAAATGTTATTTTTAAACCCAAATCATAGTGATCTAATCTAAGTGAAGATATTGCTTCACAAAAACAAGTTTGTTCAATTTTAATTTCCGAATCATTGTGCGGTGACTATCCTAGATTGCTTCATTTTAAAATCCATGTCTATCCTAGGATTGATTCATTTTATCTAGATGTGACTATCCTAGGATTGCTTCTTTTTAACCAAAGAAAATTTTGTCTATGGAAGGCATCAGACTCAGAATTCAATTTTTTGTGTTACAAACCATATGTGCCAAAACAAAAAGTATATGCGCCGAAACAGACATCAGATGCACTGAAACAAATACAATATGCGAAAAAACAAACCCTTTATGTGCCAAAACAGAGCCCAAATGCACCACAGAAAACACCAAATGCGCTAAAATAGTTACTAAATGCGCTATTTTAATTGAATGCAGATTTAACTCTAAATAATGCAATAGTTGATGCACTAAAATATACCTTATATGTGTTATACTAACTCCTATATGTGCTAAAATAGTTTCTAAATGCGCTATTTTAATTGAATTCAGATTTAACTCTAAATATGATTAACTCTATACACTATTCAATCCCTTGTATGCGCTAAATGAACTTCCATATGCGCTGAAACAGTCACCATATGCGCTGCAAAAACTTGCAAACCAAAAGAATCAAAAGCCCATATGCACTGCAGAAAATGTCGGATGTGCTAAAACACAATTTTTTTCTAAAAGTTTAACTCCAGAACATGGAAATTGTCAAAATACTCGACGAGAAGATGTTAAAATTGAGGCATAGGCCCCACGGTGGGTGCCATTTTATGTGTGTATGAAAATATGATCAACTATAAATGAATTCAAACACATATCAATAAGACATTAGATCAAGAAAACGCAAAGGGAAATAGAATAAACAAATTGTTGCAGGAAGCTTCCACAAAGTCGTCTTATTTCTCTCTATCTCCAGCGTTTTGTTGTTTTCAATTGCTCTCAGATCCAGCAGATCAAGCCAAACAAAATGGACAACTGAAGAACGAGATATAAATGAAATGCATACTATGCTAAAATGCAAGGATTATACTATGATGAAAATATTGCTATGATGCTGAAAAGACGTGAGTGCATAAGCTAATTGCGTATATGTTCGTTGTGCATATGTGTGTAACCAATGCTTGGATTTGCACCTACATTTATAGAGTTTTCGAAAGGATTTGATTGGCTGCCATGATTATCGGTTTGGATCAAGCTTATTAGAATGGATGGTGAAAGATTTTCAAAAGTTGAGAGAGAGATAGAAGGTTTCCTCTTCTTTAATTTTTTTCATTCAGATCCAAAGGAAGTTTGCCATTTTGAAGAATGAGTTGAAATGAATTTCATAATTAAATAAAATAAACTTATTTAATTATATGTGAAGATGAGATTAGAAGTTCGCATAATTAAATAAGTTATATTTAATTATGTGTGAAGATGAAGTTAGAAGTTCGCATAATTAAATAAGTTATATATAATTATGTGTGAAGATGAAATTAGAAGTTCGCATAATTAAATAAGTTATATTTAATTATGTGTGAAGATGAAATTAGAAAGTAATTAAATATTTAAAAATATTTAATTATTTGTGGAGTGAGAAAAGATATTAAGTTAAATATTTAATAGTTAATTTAACTATGAGATGAAGGGAGTGTTTAGAGAATATTCCACTATTTGAATTTTAAATATTCAAATTTGAAATAACATGATAATTAATATAAATAAATTGTAAAATTTATTTAATTTAATTAAGAGGAAAAGTGGAGGATGATACTTAATTAAATAAAATTATTTATTTAATTAAGATAGAAGAATTATAAAAAAGAACAATATAAATAAATAATTAAATTTATTTATATGTAGAGGACTTTAGAGTATTAATTAAATAATTCATATTTAATTAATTAACAAGCTTGATTAGCCATGACCATTTTTTAGATGTATACAAGTAGCTATCTGGAAGCTGCACCAAAAATTCTAACTATCAGGAGTTGCATGAAGATCTACTTGGAGCAATCATTGCTCAGACACATAAAAATAAAAATACAATTGTTGTTGTTTAGGAGCTTCTCTAAATCACATAGAGAACCCACAAAAACATTCCTTTTCTCAGACTGTTGTTGTAAAAAACTAACACACATTCTATTTTTTAGACTATGCTACATAACATTGACATTTTCTTTTTTCAGATGCTAGGCACACAAATTCACCCAAAGAATTTCAAACTCACCTAACAAATTTAATTCTTCTATAAACTGAGTTGTACGTTAGGAACAAGTAGGGAAAACAATCCCCAAAAATAATCTTCGAGTTGTGTAGGAAACAAACACCCCTAATAGGTATGTGGCAACATGAGGAGGCTCAAGGGAAATTAATTTATGCAACACTCCCCCTTTGTCCTGATCCGATGAAAAAAATTAAATTCTAATCCAAATAACCAATGCCCAAATTGCTCCTTAGGTGCTTGAAGTTGTCCCTGCTCAAAGGCTTGGTGAATATGTCTGCTAGTTGTTGCTTAGACCTAGAAAATTCCATTCTAATTTCACCATTTTTAACTAATTCTCTAATAAAGTGATATCTGATTTCAATTTTCTTGCTTCTTCCATGAAACATAGGATTTTTCATCAAAGCTACTGATCAAACATTGTCACAAAATATTGATGTTCCATCCTCTTGTTCTTCTCTCAAATCTTCCAAGATTCTTCTTAGCCAAATAACTTGGCATTTTGTTGCATTTGTTGTTATATACTTAGCCTCAGTTATTGATAGGGAAACTATGGGTTGCTTCTTGGAAGCCCATGAGATAACTTTCAAACCCAAATGAAACACATAGCCCAATGTGCTCTTCCTGTCGTCCAAACTTCCTACCCAATCACTATTTGTGTATCTAACTAGCACAAACTCATTTGTTGCTATGTACAAAATGCCATATCCTTTGGCACCATTCACATACCTTAGGATTATTTTACCCACTTTCCAATGGGTGTCTCTTGGAGTCTTCATAAATCTGGAAATAAAACTCACTCCATGCATTATATCAGGCCTAGTTGTAGTCAAATACATCAAACTTCCAACCAAACTTTTAAACATGGTCAGATCCATAATGTTGGTACAAACATCCTTGCTACACTTTAGAACTACAACTGTTGGTGTTGGGGTAGGCTTGCTTTGCATCCTAAATCTCTTCAAGATTTCATTTGCATTTTTCTCTTAAGAGATAAATATACCATCATGCATTTTTTTTACTTCTATGCCTAGAAAATATCTCAAGAGACTTAAATCTGTCATTTCAAGCTCTCTTTTCATGGCCTCTTTAAAATCAACAATGAGAAATCCTCATCCCTAGTGAAATCTATATCATCTACATACAAGACAACAATCAAAATCTTTCCATTTTCTACCTTGATGTAAAGAGTGTGCTCACCATCGCTTTTGCTAAAGTCATTGCTCATCAAATATGAGTCAATCTTGTTGTACCATGCCTATGGAGCTTGCTTCAACCCATAGAGGGCCTTCTTCAGACTATACACCTTGTGTTCTTGACCCAGAACTTTATATCCAAGTGGTTGCTCCACATAAAATTCCTCTTTCAACACTCCATTTAGGAAGGAAGACTTCACGTCCATTTGAAATAGCTTCCATTTGTGTTGGGCTACAATTGTTATGACTACCTGCATGGTATCCATACTTTTAATGAGGGTGTATGTCTCATCATAGTCTCTCCCAAACTATTGTTTGTACCCCTTAACCATCAATCATGCCTTATGCCACTCTATCTTTCCTTTGACATTGCATTTGGTCTTGTAGACCCATTTCACCCCAATAACTTGCTTGTTGGGAGGAAAATCAGTTAGCTCCCATGTGTTTTTCCTCTCTATTATATCTATATCCTCATCCATGGCTTCACACCATTTCTCCTCTTTCACAACATCCTCAAAATAAATCATATCACCATGAGAAAATAGTGCAAAATTCATGTTCTCATCAAAATCTTCATTATACCCTTCATTTTGATAGATCTCCCTTAGACTCTTGGTCTTCTTTGAGATTAGGGAGGTGAGAGTGGGGTCTAAAATTTCACTACTGTAGCTTCTCTAATGAACAGATTAGGTCCGGAGCTCTCGGGAGCCAATCCTCTAGCTATCTGTACCTACTTTCGTTTCTATCTACTCATGTCAGGAGCTGCTAGGAGCTATCGGGAGCTCTCTGGGGCCAATTCTTTGGCTATTTGTGATTGTTTTCCTGACTATCTACCTATGCCAGGAGTTGTTAGGAGCCGACTGGAACTCTCTCCAACTGAATTTTGAGACAATGTATTTTAACTGCCTGTTTGAGTCAGGAGCTATCAAGATCCGACTATCTATTGTTGTAGGATCTTTGAGATCTTCATACTCATCTTCTTCTTCATCAAGGGTCACTCCAACTAAGTTACTCGAAGTGGTGTCCACTAAGATAGCCCAAGACTCATTTTCAATGAACTCCACATCCCTACTAATCACTATCTTCTTGGTGATTGGGTTGTATAATCTATATGCCTTAGATGTGGGACTATAGCCCGTGAAAATGCACTTCTTACCCGTGTCATCCAACTTTTTCCTCTTTTCTTTGGGAATTTGAGCATATGATACACAGTCGAACACTCTTAAGTGCCCAACCATCCACTTGCATTTTGTCCATGCCTCTTGTGGGATTTTGTTATGAACCACCTTTGTTGGACTTCTATTTATCAGATATATAGTTGTTGTTACAACCTCTCCCCAATATTATTTTGGGAGTCCCTTTACTTTTAGCATGCTCCTTTCCATCTCCATGACGGTCCTATTACTTCTCTTAGCAACTCCATTTTACTATGGAGTATAACTGGTTGTTAGCTCCTTCTTGATGTCATTTTTCTTGCAAAAATTTACAAACTAATTGGAGGTATAGTCTCCTCCTCGATTTGACCTTAGGAACTTGATCACATTTCCACTCTCCTTTTCTGCTTGGGCCTTAAAAAACAAAAACTTATCAAATGCTTTATACTTATGTTGCAAAAAATAGACCCATTTTCTATGGTTGTAATCATTAATAAAGGTCATAAAATATTGGATTTTACCAATAGATATGGTTTGCATAGGGCCTACCAAATCCATGTGCACCAGCTCCAATGGTTTTCTTTCCCTTGTAGAGTTGCTCGATTGAAAGGGAGACCTATGTTACTTTCCCAAAATGCAAGCCTCACACTTAATATTAGGCTCTACTATTCTTGGAAAACCATCAACCATTTTGTTCTTGGACAAAAGACTTAAGCCAACATAGCCTAAGTGTCCAAACATGAGATGCCATAGCTTGAAGGGGTCTTGAATGGTACTCCTAAGGGCTACTTGTTGTACTACTCTAAATTTTTTATTCATGAGAGGTGCAACTACAGACTAAGATGAGAAACACGTCTCAATATTCAAAGGAAACATCTAGTTCTTTTTCATTTGAACTACTACAAACACTTTCATTCTTGTTATAAATAATGCATTGACCCTTCTCCATTAGTACTTTATATCCATTTTGGATTAGTTGTCCAACACTCATGAGGTTATGCTTTAACCCAGGAGCAAAAAAAATAGTTTGAATCTCCTTTTCACCTTGCTTGGTGTGGATCATGATAGTTCCTTTTCCCACAACTAGAACTAATCCATTGCTCACCATTCTTATTTCCAACTTTACATTCTTATCAATGAAAGAAAATAAACTTTCATTACCACTAATGTGTTTCCTATAACCATTGTCCAAATACAAGACTTTGGGGTTTCCTTCTTCACAAATGTTGCACATGATGAAGACTATGGACTGATTGCCTTCAACCACATTCGCATCAGCCACATTTGTATTTTGTTTTGACTGATTGATGTGCTTTTTCTAGCACTCACTTGCATAATGACCAAATTTATGATAGTAGTAGCATTCAACATTGCTTTTTTCTTACTTCTGATTTGAACTATTGTTCTTCTTGCCTTGTCAGGAGCTGGTCTAAGAGCTGCTCGCTCACTCTTGGCTACTTGATTGTCCCAAGTTTTCTCCTCCAGCATTTCCTTGTCTGGAGTTTCCACAACCTCTACCTCTTGAGCTCCTTCCACCATTGTTTCTTCTCCCCCTTCCTCTTGCATTTGACTGAGCTTTAAAAGATTGCTCTTGGGAAGAATTAGTAGACCTATTTAGGCACTACTCATGGGTTTGAAGAGAACCCATCAACTCATCCACCGTTAAAGTAGAGAGGTCCTTTTCCTTTACAATGGCAGTCACAACTACAACAAATTTTTTGGGTAAACTTCTGAGGATTTTCTCCACAATCCTCTGGTTATCCATGACTTCTCCATTCACCCTTAGCTAGTTTATCAAACCAGAGACTCTTGTGTGGAAGTCTGAAATGGACTCACTGTCCCTCTTCAAGAGAGTCTTGAAATATCTTTGAATCATTTGGAGCTTCACCAATTTGACCCTATTAGTCCCTTTTTATCTGGTTTGGAGGATTTCCCAAGCTTCCTTTGCATAATTATCTACTACTATTTTGATAAAAATGACCTTTTTCAAGGTTGCTTCTATTAAACTCAATTCCTTGTTTTCTTCAATTGATTTTTCTGGTTGTTTGTGAGAGCTGCATACTATGTTGGGCTAGTAATATCCACAAACCCATTTGTTAAAAACTACCATAAATCATTGGAAACCATAATAGTCTTCATTTTCTTAGACCAAATGTCATAGATTTGTCCATTAAAGGATGGTGGTTGCTACCAACTCTTCCCCTCATCTCCAGCCATGTCTCTTGCCAAAAAAAATTTAATACCCAAAAAAAAATGACCTAACTCATGAAGAAATGGAGCCTATGACTCTAATACCATGTCAGGAAAAAAATCCAAGATGAAATCCCCAAAATCCAGATTGGGTTGTGCAAACAACTATAAAACTATTGTTTTCTTTCCCAGACAATTGGGATCAAACAAAATTGTGGAAGCACAAACAATGCAAGAAGGAGACATGGAAATTTATTTTATATTCAATAATCTAGAAATGACATTACAAAAGGGTAAACTTAAAAACTCAAAAAATAAAATCTAAACTACAAATTACAAACTATTAGCAGTTATCTAGAAGTTGTACTTAAAAGTCCAACTTTCAGGAGATGCACAGAGCTCTACCTAGAGAAATCACTGCTCAAACACATACAAATAAAAATATAGTTGTTTTTGTTTAGGAGCTTCTCTAAATCACATAAAGAACCCAAAAAAACATTCCTTTTCTCATATTGCTACTGCAAAAAAATTAACACACATTCTATTCTTCAGACTGCCCTATAGAACATTGACATTTTCTTTTGTCTGATGTTGGGCACACAAATTCCCCCCAAAAATTTAAAACTCGCCTAAATTTAATTCTTTTGTAGACTAAACTACATGTCAGGATCAAGTAGGGAAAGAAATTTCCAAAACAAATAATCTTCTAGTTGTGCTGACAACAAATTCCCCTGACAGGTAGGTGGAAACAAGAGGAGGCTCATGGGAAATTAATTTCTCCAACAAATATTATGGAAAGAAAAGGCATACAATAGAAGAATTTTAGTTTTTTAGAATTTGAGGAAATGGAGAAAATTCTTCTTGGTCATAGTATTTTCTTACCTAATCTTCTAGTTCCAACACATATAAAAACATCATTTAGTCTCACTTAGACATATTGTGAGATAACATCATTTGGGGATGAACAATGCAATCAACTGTTGCATTGATATCTCATCTCCCATATCACCTATTGCTATATTTGAATCCAATTTTGACTCGTCAATGAGTTACAATTATTCTTTGCATAAGGAAATTGTTAGCATCATTTCGAATCCACCATGTTGGGATGCATATCTACTAGACACCACATCTTCATTTCTAGAGTCCTAGATTCATATTTGGATGACAATTTGATAGCATTCATCTTCTATTTGATGATAGATTTGATAAAGTTGTATCATCATTTCCATCTTTGGATATTTCTCTTCCCTTTGTATAGTGGCTTCTATTGTGATAGATTATGTAAAAATTCATGAGTTGACTTATCCAACTTAGTCATCATCTATGATGACATCCTATATAGCAGTATCAAATTCTCATTGGTCTAGCTGTCACCATATATTCAAGGTCCCTAAATCACATGTGGTACTCAATCCATCTCATTAGAATTTTTCAAACATAAAAATTGTCTTGAATATCATTGAGCATCATTTAAAGGCATCATTTGTATTATTTTAGTCTTTAGATCATGTGTAACATTTAGAGACATTCATTTTACTTCATGCATATTCATATTCAGAATGGGCAGTCATGTTGCACACATTTATAGTATTTTTACTTCCCAGGGGAATAATTTTTTTATAGTGATCATGGATCATCTTCAACACCCAGTTTTGATAATCTACAACCACTAAAACCATCATTTTGAGGGGAGGTTGCATGGTTTCTCTTTTCTTATCAATTTTCGGAGGAAGAACTTTCTCACATGAAACTCATCAATTCACATTTTCTAGGGGTCACATAGGGGTCACATGACCTTCTCTCTTTTCTCCTATGGGAAGAATATTTGTTGTACTTATGTGATATAAGTAATCCTTGGGGGTCATCATGATTCAAATCTTCTTCACTTGTATATTTCATTATATTTTCATCATTTCTCTTTTAGAGAGGGTTGTTTCATATCTCACTGGGTTTTCCTCTTTTTCCACACTTTATGAGATATTTGTACATGAGTACCTAACATTGCTCGGTAGTTAGGACTTTTCATTAGTGTATAAATTACTCCCTAAGTTGCATTTAAGAGTGTGTTAGTATAATCATGGCATTATCATACCTAGTTAGCTAATCACCTTTCTAGGATTGACCTATTCACACCTAGCTTAAGTTTACTTTGGTTTATTTTTCTTTTGTCTCACTTCATAGCATTAAGACATGTGTCTTCATCACTTGAGATATCTATTGAAACTTTCTCGCACACTTGTCAAGTGACTAACCACTAAGTTATTGTGAAAAAATTGTCCAAAGAAAAGTACACCACCACCATGATAATGCATCTTCGATGTGAAATATAATACCACCCATAGGGGCACAAAATGCAATGAAAACTCCTACAATAGATCTAAATGTGATAAGATTTCACCTATCTATAATTTTTTTGAAATACTACAACCATTATTATGTTAAATGGTACATTTAGAGCCACCATGTCATAGAAGTGACACTATGTATGCTCCAATATATTAGAGGTAATTCCTTGCCTACATATAAGGAATTGATTAGTGTAAAAATGCTATCTAATATATTCAAAATTAGTGTGATCAGAGAAATAATTCCTAGAGTATTAATCCTATTTAAATATGCTTTAACTTCATGTATACTAGATCTAGTAGCTACTAGAGCCATATAAGCACAAATCAACATAGAATTGATTGACATTTTGAAATGGGTGATTGGGTATTTAAAATCTATATCCATACAAATAGGAGTTATATGATGCCAAAAATAGATAACAAATGAAGCACTAGATCCAATCCACATTCAATATCAAACCTAAATTGTGTTTAAGATCTAGAAGATATTGCATGCATGAAATGAAACAAAGTCACCTTGAACATGGAGTCTTGATAAGGTTGTTTCCCTCAGACTTTGATTGCATAACCTTGATATTGCCTTGATCTTGATCATGACATGATATGGTGTGAATCATTATATGATATATGAATGTATGCTTGAGGTCTAGATAGAAAATGGTAGAGATGTGATAGATAAGAGTGCTAGAATGAAAATGACGGCATGTAGGTGACATAATGAGATGTGTTATCTAAATGTCTTAGATGAGGGATTTATTTATATACTTTTCTTGAAAGAAATCAAAGGTGTAAATTAAATTAGAAATTAATTTAATCAAGGGTGGAGGATTAATGAGAGAGAAAAGACATGGATCAAGGAGCTAAAATTAAATAAAGGTATTTAATTTTAGTAGTTGACATTGATGTAATAAATAAAATATTTATTTTATTTATTTAAGAAGAAAGGTGTGAAAATTAAATATTTATTTGATTTACGAGTGAGAAGTGTTAGGTAATTAAATAATTAAGAAAATTATTTAATTATTAGAAGACAATGGGACCTACGAAAGGGGAATAAGTAAATAAATAAGTAAAAAATTATAAGAGGATAATTGATATTGAAAGGGAAAATAATTAAATAAAAATTGTTTAATTATTTAGAGGACAATAAGCTTTTAATTAAATAATAAAAATTATTTAATTAAAAGGAAATAGAAGAAATATGCAAGTGTGGATCTATATGAAAATGCATAGACAATTTTAGGTGTCTACATTTTGACCCTCTTTGATATAATATCACAAGGAAGTGGTGTTGTATCGAGGAAAATGAAAGATGCCCCAAATGAAGAAAGAGAGCTATGGATGCCACCTCAAGTGCTTGGCCCTTGAAATGATCAATATTGGGTCAAGCTCACAAAAAAAATGATATGTAATATTTAGAAATATGAATGACCAAGGTGGATGCAAAGAAGAAAGGAATGCATGACATTGATTAGATGCAAGAAAAGCATATAAATGGCTTATAAAATGGATTTGATATGGGAGGAAAGGATATGGAAGGCTGGTTGTGGAAATGAATGAAATGGAAAGGCTATGAAGTAATCATTTGTTTCATCATAGAGTGGAATGAATCCCTCTTTGTTATTGGTTATGCTTTTTGTAATCATCATTGAGTAGACTGACTCGATACACACACACAAGAAAGACTCATACCCCACTCCTCACTCTCCTTCATACACAACAAGGTGTAGAGCTTCCTTAGAATGTGACAAGAAAATAAAAGATATAACCAGATAAGGATAATGATTAAGGAAAGGGACAAGACTTAAGATAAAGCACAAGCTCACATGCATGTAAAATGATAACGATAAATATCCAAGATCATGATAATAAAAAATGAAAATGCTAATATACATGATAAGGATCAATGAGGAAAAATACGTGTTGAGCAAGATCACAACCACAATACCTTGTGTGGACAACCACAATACTTTGTGCCAATAGATATGATCAAATTTTTTATTTTCTTTATTGTGATGAATTACTAAAAATTTAGCCCAAGCTATGTTAGATTTTAACTTTATTTAACAAGAATCATGTTCTCATGATGTTCATTAAACCCCAATGTTTTGCAATGTTAAAAATTCTATGATTTGTTTAAAACTCTTGCTGATAACAATAATAATGTAGTGATAAATAAAAAATTTAAATGAGAATGATAAATAAAATTTTATTCCTTAGTAAAGTTGAAAACCAAAGGAGATATGGATGGATATGGATCAATAATACGGTATGGAGATCTCGGATATGTGTTAATGATTGGATATATTAGGATACACCCTAGATGGAGGATGAAGATAGATGGATCACTATATAGAATGCTATGGGTGGATGGAACCAATGACAAGGGATCCCAAAAAAATTTGTCAAATACAAAGGATAGATTGAGGAACTATTGAGGACTCAAAATATCACATGTCAAAGTAATAACATGCCCCCATGCTAAGAGGTATCATAAGGGATAAGTCCAACAAGTGATAAGAACATTATAGGGATATGGAAGATAAATGGATATGAAAGGAAACATGAGATGGAGGAAAAGTGATATGGAGGATGGAAGACACACATGGTATAAAGTATGCATTAGATACTTGTTCTTGTTATTTTTCTCCAATATTTTATGCAAGATCAAAGGAAGGTGGATGGATAAAATGGATAGCATGGAATATAAATGAAGGAATATGATGGCTAAGTGAAAATAGGATAATGTATCATATGAATGAAAAAGTCTTTCCGCCAAGTTTACAATCAAGGATAGATGGATGGATGTGAAAGCTAGTGGATACAAATGGATATGAAAGCTCATGGAAATAGAAGCTCATGGAAATGGAAGCTAATGAAGGTGTATGGATATGAATGGAGGACTCAAGTGTCTCTTTGTGGAAGATAGCACTCCAAGACTAATTTTTTCTTATAGACCATGGCTAACATGTTCCCACTCAAAGATGTTGGTAGGAAAATTGATAAAGATAATGGAATGGGTAGGGGTAGGGAGAAGGGGGTTAAGGATTCATGCAAAGGATTGGATTAAAGGTATTGAATGAGGGATGAAGGTTGAATGGAAGTATGGAATGGAGTCATTATTAGATAATATGGGAAATAAAAATATTGACACACACCTTGAAGGGTGGTTAAAGTTGAAAGATTGAGATGGGAGGTTGGGATAATAAACCTTGGAATGTAAGGACCTAAAACGGATTTGGAGGATGATGGAAAACTTATGATTGGCTTATGAGATGAAATATACTTAGATGGAGGATTTGATGATGGTGGAATAATGGAATATTTTGGATTAGCAAGTTGTGATACTAATTTGGATTTTTCATTTGAATGCATGGATTCTTTTGCTTTCTTTGGAACCTACATTGTTTTGACTTTTGATTTATAGCCTTCTTTTTTTTTAATTGGATTTTGCATTTTCTTGGATATGTTTTTATTTTGATTTTGGAGCATATTTTTCTTTGTTTTGGAATGTCTTTTTAGTGAGACATGATGATCTTAATGTTTTTGCAGATTCTTGGATTTATGAATTTCTTGTTTGGTATCTTAATTGCTTGGAGAGGTCATAGAGGGATTATATGAAAATAGATTATTTTGAAGTGGAAGGTGTTGGAAGGAATTCAAGGGTATGTGCATTTTTTCTCTTGAAAGGTCATGTAAGGATATGCATTAGAAACATATGGGCCCAAGATGAATGGAAGGGTTGATGGATGAGGTCCTAAAATAGATGGTAAAGATGATGGAGGAGGTGGAAATCTTCATCTAAATGAAGGGATTTTTGGTTTGAAAGAGCTACCAAGGTCTTGAGAAGGAGGTACGTAGCCAAGGCTATAAGAATTTAGACATGTTTTAATATTAGGGTGTTCAAGTAAGCCTTACTCATGAAGGCCCAACTGTTTTCCTTGATAATTCATCTTTTGAAGAATCTTCTTACCAATAGGATACTTTTCACTTGTGAAGAAAGATGAAATACTATCTTGAGGTGTGTTGGATGTGGAATACATGTGGTATTCTAGGAGAAAAATAGATTTTATAAATGTGGATGAACCAAGATTATATGTTTGTGGTTTATGAATTGGATCTTGTTAAGGATTAGGATTATCATATGATTTAGGGGAAATATTTATACCTTGGGGGTCTTGAGAGGTAGTGGACTGAAAAAAAAATTCTTGCGATGGACTAGGATCATCTCATGGAGGTGGTATGATAGGATCATTATATGAGGTGGTTATGTTAGGATCATAAAATGGGTTGGATATGGTAGGATTATGATATGGTATAGGATCATGCGATAGAGTTTATGGAATAGGATTGTGGAATGGAGTTGAGAGACTTGGATCATTAGATGGTATGGGGTCATGAGATAGAATGAGATCATGAGGGGGAGTACTTTGATCCTAGCATAAAGAGGGTTCTAAGATTTCATGCTTTGGATCAAAGAGGTCAAGTGAGTGACATGGTTGACTTTGTATAGGTGATATGAAGGTTGAAAAACATGAAATGGATGAGGTGGAAGTGGGTGGAACTAGAATACTAGGACTAAAATCTTTTGAAATAGGATTTTGCATGGGTTCTTGTATTCCTTTAAGGGGAAATTTTTGGTGTTCTTTGTAGAGTGACTTTTGGTTTTTTTTTTTATGGTGTTCTTTGGTGATCTTTTGATGGCCCTCTTTGACTTGATAATGGGTTGAATAAAATGTGAAGTGCATGAGATATGGTTATGGATGGGTGTTACTTGAACATGGAAGAAATTTTGGTTTCCCTTGTCAATGGAGGGAAAGGATGACATGGAGGGTGACATGACTTGGATATAAGTTTTAATGGTGTCTTGGATGGTGTTTAGTATTTCTTGTAATCTACTTACAATACACATGATCATGTATTTTATGTGATTGTTAAAGTAGTTGGCAAGGATAAATTCAACAAGATCTTGAGGTATGAGATGGAGGATGGAGGATAAGGTAGGCTCATTTTGATACATATTTTTAGGTAGGTTTATGGTTTTTATTGCTTGATTAAGATTTAGATGTTGAATACATATTCACACATGCAATAAAATATTTGATACAAGATGCAATCCAAATGATTATGATAAGAAGACATGTCTAAGCACAAGAACAACCTAGAAATTATTCAAGTAAGTAGATTAGTAAATGGTCTTAAGATAGGATGCATATGGGTCTATGGATGTCTTCTCTATACCTTTATAGTGTATAAAAATGTATCCTTATTACATTTTCACACTTAATTTGGAATTAATGTTAATTTGATTATGCCTTAATTTAGTGTTGTAATATGTATTATAATATATTTTTTTAAGAGGAAACCTAGCATTCATTATTTCCTTAACATAACACTTCTCATGGAGCGATGTGTGTCTTGGGGTTAGAGACCTAGGACCCATTTTCCCATGGGTGAATGGGTCCTTCCTTAGACCTACCACCTAAATTTAAATTATGTTTTTGGTGTTATTTTAACATTTCCTAATTTGTTTTTAGATGTCAGTTTCTGTTATTTGAATTTCAAAAAATTAAGGTTACATATCTATACATATAAGGTTATTTCACTATGTTTCACCTAACAATTTGATCTAAGTAATCTAAGAGTTTTCATGCAAGTTTTCATAAGCACTTGCAAGAGCATTTAAAGAGAAATTCAAAGCATTCAAGATCATATTTATTGAATATTTATTGTAGTAATGAAGATCCAATTTTCATGTCAAAGTCTTCTTGCATCATGCAAGTTATTGGAGTTAATATGGTTATGTAGGTTTCATGATCCATTCAAGCATTCAAAGAATTATTTCAAGTCAAGATTCAAGGTTCAAGACCCACATCCATTGAATCCATTTCATGGGTGATCCCACAATAGTAGTTTACAATTTTTGGCCAAACTGGACACTAAAATTATTATTTTTAACTAAATCTTCAAATTTGGGCACCTATAGTGGCTAAACCGTGAGGAATTTGAAGATGACACAAACTAGAGTATCATCACATTGTTTCTATAGATTCTAAAAATATTTATTTCAAAAATTTTGGAATCATATTGCACTTATTTTTGTATCTCCCACGAAAACTTGGTTTTTTTAGAAAACAACATTTTTAAAAAGTGACACACACCGTATAACACAACTTTTTTTCTGTGAAGGATAAAATTCTAATTCTTTCAAATTTAGATTTGTAACTCCAATATCTAGTGCTTCCACTTGGTTAGATAATTTTTTATAGAATATTTTTTCTTTAATCAAGTTTCAAAGTCAAACCAATTAAAATTCAGACATAACACGACCGTATAACACAAATTTTTTTGTATATATCAAAATTCTTGTTTTTTGTTCGATCAGGGACTTCAACATCTAGTGGACTCATATATATATATTGATAATATTCTATTTTTCCATGTGTATAACAAAGAACTTCATTTTCTATGAAAAACCTATGTTTAATAAAACCAAAACATATTAAAATTATATTCATTGGATAGCTTGTTTCGAGGACTACCTAATTCCAATTGGGTTTGTGAAGACTCCTCCATTTTCATCCTCAACCTGAGCTTTGAAGCATAAAAATTTGGGTTTTTTTGTGTTTCAAGGGGAGAATGAGGAATTAGGGGGTTCGTACAAACCACTAGGGGTTTGATCGAACTCCTAGAGGTTCGTTCAAACTAGGGTTCATTCAATCCCCCCTCAATATGCATTTTTTTTTAATTTTTTGGGCAAGAAATGTGGGCCCAATAATTAATGGGTTAGTTCGAACCCTAGTTCAGTCAAACCCCTTTTGGGTTCGCTTGAACTTGTAGGTTCATTCAAATCCCTAAAACCATTTTTTTTGCCATGGGGTCATTTTTTCTCAGTTTTCCTTCGTCCATCAAATTGTAAACCACTATTGTGGCTTCACCCTCATGCAAGTTACAAATTTACATTCCAAGGTTTGTTCAAGGGTTTGATGAGTTGTGACATTGAGTTATTCATTCATCATTACTTTCACACTATTTTTTTTCATTTGAAGGTTTGATTAACAAAACGGGGTTTGATCAAGGTAAACCCCCATTCACCAAAAAAAAAAAAAAATCCCTCTTGATTTGTGTTTACAAATTTAGGTGAAAAAATTCTTGAAGATATCTTGAAGAGGGAAATTGAAGAACTTGTCAAAGTTGCAAAAGTTGAAAAAAAATTTGTCATCTCACAAAAACTCACATAATTTATTTTCATCTTTTTGAACCTAAAACTTAGGAAAATTGAGAGATCCAGATATGTATCAAGGGCTCTTGAAAGCTGTAGAAAAACCCTAACTCAAGACCCATTCACCCTTGGGTGAATGAGTCCTAGATCAACTTCAGAAACTAACTTTTGGTGATTGGTAAACATCATTTTTCCATTCTCTGATATGTGATCTAATTTCTATTTTTACTTATTTTGAGTTTCATCTAGCTATTCCAAGTTATAAATTGCATTTTGGGGTTAGTTTACTATTTTTTAGTTTTTCTCCCCAAAGTGATATTTTATCAAGATCCTCGTCCTTGCAAAAAAATGAAATCTGTAGATTCACACTTTGAGTTGATTCACCTAAGGGTTGTAAGTCATTTCATTGTGTGGATCTCATTTCCTAGTGAAATAGGAGAAAAGTTACCTAAGTGGTCCATACCCCTATTTTGATCCACTTCACCTCATCACCCTATATTTTCTTATTTCATTTTGGTGAAGCTAAGTTGGTCATTGCATTTTTTTGATTTTGGAGTCCATTTTCACCCTATATCTAGATTTTGAATTCATTTGCATTACATTGCATTAAATTGAATCTCATTTAGGGTTTTAGGGTTACATTTTTGCATCCCTTAAAGTCTGAAAAATACAAATAAAATGGTCATTTTGCAAATCATTTCCATAGAATTGCATCATCATTCACTTACATTTGAAAATTGAATTGATCAAAATTTCACATCAACTTAGTTCTCCCAATTTTTCATTTAGTCATATTTTGCATTTGCATTCAAGCATATTTTTACAGAAAATTCAAACTATAACTCACTGTTTTAAATCAAAATCTAGAAACCACAAGAGTTAACTTAGAAATATACAAAAAAAAAATTCAAAACCATAACCTAGGACCCATTCTCCCAAGGGTGAATGAGTCCCTGATAAGGGTTGTTTCTTCAATTTTTGGGTATTAAAATAATTGTTTATGTATTATGTTTTGTTGTTTTTAGTTTTATGTTTTAGTTTGTAGAATTTTTGTTACTTTGAATTGATCATATTAAGCTTCATTTTATTAATTTAGTGCATTGTGTGAATTCAAAATTACATTTACAATACATCATTTTTAGAACATAATAAGAAAATTATTTTGTTTAGAATCTGAAAATTGTATTTACATATTTACATTGCACTTTACATCCTAGGTTACTTCATTGCATTTCACTTTTTTATCTATTTTTGGTGCATACCAAGTTTGTGAAACTTGTATGAGCTTTACAACTTTTTCCTATTGCCAATAGTATCATGAGATGTAGTTCGAGACTCATAATGTCCCATGATACACCATTCGTCGTGGATCTTGGGCTTTCCAACTCTTTCACTCATAGTATTGATACTAGTCAACCCTCAATGGATCTTGGTCTTCATATATAATTTCCAATGACTTCCCTACCTAAACCTCATGTGCATGATGTTGAAACAATGGTTTCTAATGTCTCTCAAAATACAAGAAATATAAATGAAGAATTAAAACATTTGCAAGCCTTTGTGAGAACCAAACCTATTTGTGCTAATGTCACTCCTCTCATAGGGCATATACGAAAGATGCTTAAGAATGAACAAGGAATAGAATTTATATGTACCTTGGTCTATCTCATTAATAACAAATTTCCTCCTCCTCAACCAACTCCTAATACATTTAGCATGCATATAAGAGAAAATAAAACACAAATTTTGATCACATTACTACTCCTAAAACATCCTTTTCTGAAAAAGGGAAAGGGCTTGTAGTTAGAAGATGAAATTGATGACCAAACAATTATCAAACCAAAGAAGAAGAAGCTAAAACTACATGAACATTAAACTCTTCAGCTACAAGAGATATTTAATCTTCTTGAATCTTTCCTTGACCTATTAAAAATATCCAAGACTGAGAATCCATTTTACACTCTTGTACATTGGGGATTAATCAAATTACCACCTAAACGTGAAAATATAACTCGAAATAAAACTAATCAAAATGGAGCATATTGTGCCTATAATAGATTTTTTGGACATCACACTAATAATGTTCATCCTTTACAAGAATTATTGAAGAAATTTAAATCCCCTAGGTATCCATCCTGACTAAAAGCATGCAATTTTCTCCTTGCCATGTAATAGTTGTAGGACCATAGCATACTCACTATTATATGTTTAATTCATTGAAAATAATTTTATTTATTACAAGGAGCTCATTCATATCAATCATCTTAGCTCATCATTTCCCTGCACTTAGTGGGGGTAAGGGGTTAGATACCCTTGTCCTAGTTTGGCACTTGATGTTGTCCCCTTGGCTAGTTGTTTGCCTTCCACATATACTAAACAAGATTGGGATGTAGATGACCTGCTATGGGTTGGCTTGCATGTGGCTTACTATTCTTGTCTTTTATTTCTTTTCCATGTTCTTTTCTTGATTGCATTTTCATAATGTGATCCCTCACTCTATTATGTTTGATGTATCTCTCTTCATGTGTATTCATGTATTTGGACCTTCATTCTTCTATATGTTGTAAAACATTTATCTTTTCTCTTATCTTTATTTTTCCTTTTGGGTATGATGCAAGGATACAAGCCATTTAGGTCTTGTCCATGTTGAGCCAAAATATTTTTTTTTCTCTCTATGTGTCATTCTTCCTATTTTATGAGTATTTATGGAATGACGATGTTTCTGAGCTCTATCACAACATTGTAGAAAAGACATATTGACCCTAGATCCATAGATCCCTTATGTTTTTTGGATTTCATTTTTGGGGCAACCCATTTTTCTCTTTTTTTATGAAGTAGCTCTTGATTTGGAAACATATGACTTGGCATAGGGCTTTTTGAATAAGCTCTCATGTCCTCTTTATTGTTTAACATTTATTATTTGCTTCTTTAAAGTAAATTTTTAACAACAATGATGTTAGCAATTTCTTTAAAGTGGAGGCATATATTGGCATTATTATTTTTGAAAATTTTGACATTCATTATGTTTCATTGTTCAATTTTCTTTCTTCTTGTGATGTGCCTTTTTCTTGGTGGTGTCATTAGGTTTGATGTCCTATGAGAACATGATATTTCTTGGCATACAACTTTCCTCTTAGTGGTGATGCTACATGTTGCATTCCCTAGGATTGTGAATATTTTATCCTTGACTTATCCTCTCTTAGAGACATTAGGAACAATGTTCCCTAAGAGGAGACATTACATTGAGTTCCACTTGTGAACATTTTTGGTCAAACAACTGAGCTGTGTTCCACATCGTGTTGGATAGTTAAGGCTTGATCCACCCTTTTATTTTGGACAAACAACTGAGGCATGTTCCGCATCACGTTGGATAGACGAGGCTTGATCCAAATTTTTGTTTTTACCTTCTCTTTAAGTCTTTGATGTTGTATGATTAAGTATATTTTTCATTGTGGCATACATATATTTCAAATCTCTACTTTAGTGTGATTTTGACACAGGGTCATCCACTCACTAAAGAGGGGGTTAAATATAGTGTAGAAAAATGTATCCCTTTTACATTTTCACACTTAATTTGGAATTAATGTTAATTTGGACTTAATTATGCCTTAATTTAGTGTTGCAATATTTATTTTACATATTCACATTAATTTCAGGGCCCTATTAATTTAAATGAACTTAATAATTCCTTAATTTAGTGTTGTAAAATGTATTTATTTACACTTTCACACTTATTTATGAATACTTTAATTAATTGGGATTAATTTTCCTTAATTGATCCTTTTAATTCAAATCCAAGCCTATTTTATTACATTTTCTAAAGAGAAAACCTGACATTCATTAATTCCTTAACATAACACTTCTCATTGAGCAATGTGTATCCTAGGGTTAAGGACCTAGGACCTATTCACCCATGGGAAAATGGGTCCTCCCTTAGACCTAGCACATAAATTTAAATTATGTTTTTGGTAGTATTTTAAAATTTTCAAATCTATATTCAGATGTCAACTTGTGTTATTTGAATTTAGAGAAATTAAGGTTACATATTTATAAATATAAGGTTCTTTTACTATGTTTCACCTAGCAATTTGATCTAAGAAATCTAAGAGTTTTCATGCAAGTTTTCAAGATTACTTTCAAGATAATTTAAAGAGGAATTCAAGGAAATGAAGAGTAGATTTATTGAAGATCTGTTGCAGCAATCAAGATCCAAATTTCATGTCAAAGTCTTCTTGCATCATGCATGTTATTGTAGCTAATATGTTGATGTAGGTTTCATGATCCATTCAAGCATTCAAAGCATTATTTAAATTCAAGATTCAATGTTTAAGATCCACATTCATTGAATCCATTTCATGCAACTTATAGATTTACATTCCAAGGTTTATTCAAGGGTTTGGTAAGTTGTGACATTGAATTGTTCATTCACCATTCCTTTTATGCTATTTTATTTCATTTCAAGGTTTGATTACCAAAATAGGGTTTGACCAAGGAAAACCCTCATTCACCAAAATAAAAAAAAATTCCCTCTTGATTTGTGTTTATAGATTTAGGTGGAAGAAATATTGGAGATCTCTTGAAGAGAAAAATTGAAGAACTTGTCAAAGTTGCAAAATTTTTCATAAAAGTTGTCATCTCATGGAATTTCACTTACAAAATTTATTTCCATCTTTCCAAACCTAAAGCCTAGGAAAATTAAGAGATTTATATTTGTAGTAGAGGCTCTAAAAATTTGCTAACAAACCTTAGACCCATTCGCCCTTGGGCGAATGATTCCTAGATCAACTTCAGAAATTAAGTTTTGGTGACTAGTGAGCATCATTCTGCCATTCTCTGATCTGTGATTTTATTTTTGATTCTACTTATTTTGAATTTCTTCTAGCTATTCCAAGTTATAGATTTCATTTTGGATTTAGTTTACTATTTTTTTTCTCCCCAAAGTGTTATTTTATCAAGACCCTCATCCTTGCAAAAAAAAGAAATATGCATATTCACACTTTGACTTGATTCACCTAAGGGTTGTAAGTCATTTCATTGTGTGGATCTCATTTCCTAATAAAATAGAAGGAGAATAGGTGTCTAAGTGGTTCATACCCCTATTTTGATCCATTTCACCTCATCACCCTATATTTTTCTTTATTTCAACCTTGAAGGTATGTGAGGCCCAAATCTATGAATTTGAAAGGAGAATAATGCCAAATATCTGGGAGGAGAGGGTAACACACATTCCAACTTCACTTCCCAAAGGTATAAAGTTCTTTGGGACTTAGCCAAGATTGACAAGATTCACTTCCAAGAGGCATGTCTTTCAATTCACCCCTCGCTATTTATACTTTGTAAAAATGATGGATTTGAGGTTATTCCTAGAGTGATTAGTTCTCCTCAAAGTCCCCCTAAGAAGGTTACACAAAATTGATACAAATAATTCTTTTGATCTCCAAGTTCATATGATAATACAAGGAGAGAGCATACATATGTATTTGAAACCACAAGCAATGTTCATTAACCTTAGAAATTGAAATGTGTGATATGAAAATGAGAGTGTTGAAGAGTGTTTCTGGTTCCCAAGATCATATGGAAATGCGAGGGAAGTGCATACACACCTCCAAGCACAAACAAGATCACCAAGCAACGCAAACACTTATTCTTTCGAAGTCAAAATTAAAAGTGTGATTTTGAGAATACACTTCTTTTTAGATCCAAATTGAAATGTGATGTTGTAAACAAGACTAAGATAAATATATGAGTTGAAAAGTGTGTACCTAGATTTTTTTTAGCTCTAATTTTTTCCACTTGATCCAATTTTCCCTTTGAAGATTTTATTTTTCTACACATTAACAAAACCAACAACAAAGAAAAACCCTAACAAGATAATTGATCACTAATACTAGAGGGTTGTATTAAAACCGAAAAAAAGGACTCATATTTGATAATTAAAATAAAACTCCTGCAAAGATCAGAAAATAATTTATTATGCAACAAAAAATATGTCTATGAAAATATGCTCATCACTAGATTGTAATTCTAATTCTTTTCACCTAGTCAAAACAAATATGATTTTTAGAAATATTTTTGGCACCGAAAATAAAAATACAAAGAAAAAACCCCTACTAAAATTTTAAGAGCTTTCCAAAAATGGAAAAAATACCAAAAAAATCACTTATTTGCACCTAGAAATTAAGAATTATGGAAAAAACCTAATTTTAACAAAGTCTTTTTTCACTATTTTAACTTTAAAAAAAATGTGTAAAGAACAAATCCACACTAAAATTTAAAGAGATTTCAAAAAATGCAAAAAATTTCTAAAAAAATCATTGATTTACATCTAGAAATGAAGATTTATGAAAAACCATAAAATCATCATCAATTGCCCAAAAATAATGATATGGCCTCATTTTTTCTTCCATAGCTTCCTTAGATGATTCATAAACTTCATCTAAAACCCATAAAAAAATTCATGGTCATTTGAAAGATATGGTGAAATTTTTGAAAATTAGGGTTTTGTACAAAAATGATGCAAAACTTGCAACAAAAAGCTAACAAAACTTGCAAAAAAACAAGCTAGATAAAGTGAAGTGGGTCAAACTCCAAAATTCCTCAAAATTTCTTGAAATCTTGAGCCAAAACTCAATTAGGAGGTTCACCAAAATGTATGATGTAGAAAATAGATAACAAAGAAAGCACTAGATCCAATCCACATTCAACATCAAACCTCAATTTTGTCTAAAAGCTAAAAGATAATACATGCATGAAATGAAATAAAATCAACTTGAACAAGGACTCTTGATATAGTTGTTGCCCTCAGACTTTGATTGCATAACCTTGATATTACCTTGACCTTGATCTTGATATGATAGATGAATGCATGGTTGAGGTTTAGATAGAAAATAGTAGAGATATGATAGATAAGAGTGCTAGAATGAAAATAGTATCATGTAAGTGACATAATGAGATGTGTTATCTAAATGACTTAGATGGGGTATTTATTTATATGCTTTTTTGAAAGAAATCAAGGATGGAGATTAAATTAGAAATTAATTTACTCAAAGGTTGGAAGAGTAATGAGAGAGAAAAGACATGGATCAAGGAACTAAAATGAAATAATGATATTTAATTTTAGTAGCCAACATTGAGGAAATAAATAAAATATTTATTTTATTTATTTAAGAAGAAAGTTGAGAAAATTAAATAAATTAAAGCTTTATTTAATTTAAGAGAGAGGAGTGTTAGATAATTAAATAATAAGATTTTTTAATTATTAGAAGAAAATGGGACCTATAAAAGGGGAACAACTAAATATTAAAATTATTTAATTATGAGAGGAAAATGGATATGTTGTGGGATTTTGGGATGGACCACTATAAATATTTGGAGTTGGCAATTTTTAAAACACCATGATCTACTATTCCAGAAAGGTTGCTTCATGGATATGTGATAATTCTTGGTAGGACTACTTGTTGAAAGTTGTTAAGTGTTTTCAATCTAGATAAAGAAACAATTTCAATTCATTGTGTGCATCAGAGTGGTCAAGCTAGGTTTGTAGAAATGGTAGAAAATGAACTTCTTTGCAAGCATGAATGCCATTTTTGGAGGAAGCGTCAAATTTTCATCCATTGTTGAGAACTGACAAGATGGATGTGTTGGTGGTTTTTCTTGCAACCTTCAACCCTAAGGAGAAACATAATGCCTAAACTAGGGGATTAAAGTCTTAGAACAAGGAATTTTCACTATCAATGGATTGAAGACAAGAAAACCAACGAACAAGGCTATGAAACCCTTCTACACTTTGAGCTCCATAGAACTTAGGAGGGTGTTCCTAATTGTAGGTCCAATGTATGATAAACTTATGTCAAGAAACAAACTACAAACCTATAGATGGAAGTGGATAGTTCTCAGATTTATGAGTGATGGTTATTCTATATTTTACCAAGTTCAAGCATAATCCAATTTTCATTGAACACTACTAAGAAAAAATAACTTAGAGACCTCCATTTTAAACACATAGAGGGAAGATAGATGTAACAATTTCAACATCAACCTCTATATCTATTAACACTATGGAGATACTAGGAAAGAGATAACTTAAACAACAAAGAAAATGAACATCAAAGTAAAAGGGGTTTTTTATGATTTTAAGATTTTTGGACCAAACTAAAAATAGAAGATTCACAAGAATTGATCAGTGCCAAGAAGATGGCTATGGAGCCATATAACCAAAATTTTATCCTGTAATGTTAAACATGTTTTGAAGATCTTGAAAATGTTATCACCTTATGATAACAAGACCACTGAAGCTTTATCAAATGACTATTCTTATAGATCTATACATTAGAAACACCATACTCCCATTACATTCATTAAAGCAATTACTCCATTCTTTGACAAGAAGGAAATAACAAATGCAATTCAAATGCAACAAGTGTGCATGTGAAAAAACCTAAGTAATCTTTGATTATTGAATTTTAAAAAATGGTTACATCTCATCCATGGAGACAGTCACAAGATAGAATATATTCATAAATCCCAATTCAAAACATATAAACATCTCATACTAATGACTAATAGTTATATAATCCATCTCAACTTCACAATTTTTTATAGAGTTTTTGTTTGCCTTGCAGAACTTTAAAAATTGGAACCCCTACAAATGAGAAAGAATGAGAATAAGAAGAAACATAGGAAGCCCTAAAATCCATTTATAGTTGACACCTGGATCCTTCATCTTCCATTGATCTACAAGTCTCTTTCTTCACTTGCAATTAGAAATTGTCTTCCTCTGTATTTTTCTCACACTCATCTTGATTTTGCAACAGAAAATTCACCTACCTCATGAAAAACCTCACTTCATTTTACTTGGGCTGTAGATGTTCCTTCGTAAAATTTTTTACTCTTGCTCTTTTCATCTTTTCAAAGTTGAAAACAATTTTACTTTAAAATGAAGGCCCCTTTGATATTTGCTGCCTCCACATTTGTGTAAATCAAGCTGTAAAAATCCCTCTTACCAGTGCACTTACCATTTGATGTCCTGCAACTCAAAGCCCTTTTGTTTTGCTCGTGAAAGCCTTTTTACTCTCTCTTTCATCTATCACCACCAGTTAGAAATTTTCCTTTATCGGTGAACATTTATATTTTATTTTGCTAGCACTTTACACCTTCACTTCTAAGCAAATAAAGTTTTTTAACTTTGTTACTTGGCAATATAAATTTTTTACATGTGTACTATTATTATTTTGCATCCAATTCACATTGCACAGTTCTAAATTTTTCTTCTGCTTCAAACCAATCCTCTGTTTTAAGTTCCATGCTGATTTTGAGGCCTAATGCGGCCTTCAACTTGATGGCTAACTTAACAATCAACTTGAGAGAGAGACCATTAAATATTGTTCTTCTACTCTTATAGTAGGTTTAATTCCATATCCTTAAAGCTCTTGGAGAATTGGATATTTTTATAAACTGGGACAACAAAATAGTCAAGAGGTTGTGCAATCAATTGACTATCAAGAAGGTCATTATAGTCATCAAGAGTGTTGGCAAGGTCACATTTTCACTAACAAGTTTGCAAAGTATTTATTTTCTTTCATTGGTTTCAACACATTCATTTTCCTTTATGCCATGCTTGCTTCTACTGCTTATGACCATTATTTGGAACCTCTTGACATGTAGCCTCTCTTGCAAGTATGAAAGAGCACTCTCTAGGAAACAATCAAGCATCTATGAGTCTCGCATTGATTGATTGAAGACTATCAAGCATTTTGAGATGAGTATATGACTTCATCATAGTCCCTGAGTGAAACACCATCTACTCATCAAACCCAATTGTTTTCCATTTATGAAATGATGATGTGCATGACTCCTCAAGCATAGATGGTGTGGGAGATAGCAAAGTAACCACATCATTCTACTTTCTTTCCTTGTGCATTTGTTTTAGAAAACATTTGAAGGGATGCTTAAAATTCTAGCAAACAATTCAATTGATTTCCCAATCTTACTCCAGCATACCATTTCTTATTTCAATCAACTTCTCTACTTGTCATATTGACTATCTTAAATTTGTGACTTCTGGATTGAAAAAAATGCTTTGCCAATATGAGTGATCATCATAATCTCAATGAATCATTTTCCTATGAGAAATGGTGACCTTGATTGTCTATTATGAAATTTGGTCCACGATTACAATACTAGTGATTGTGTCTCTTTACCAACATTGCAACACTTACAATCTTCATAACTTTGCAAAGCATGTTAGGTCCCCAAGTGGGCTTGGTTAAAAAAAAAATTGTTTTGAAACAAATTTCATCCTTAATTGACCTGATGTTGCCTCCACATGCTTCTGGTGAGAAAAATTGAAGTGGGTTGTCATTAGAATTTTCTTTCTAGCACATTTGCATAGTGATCAAAATAGGACCAATGGCCTTTGGAATCGCCCTAAAAAACTAGTCAAACAATCTCCTGGAGCCATGAAAATGCATAAAAATGCAGAAATTTGAGCCAAAAAGTCATTGCAACAAATGGTTCAGAAAAATATTTTTTGAGGTGTAAGATATTCAATGCCAAAGTGGCTTAGTCAAACTTTTCTACAACTTCACCTGTCAAAAACCAATTAGGGCTCACCAAGTTACCATCTCGAAAAAATACCAAATTTTCTTCTAAGAAGCTACCAATGGAAACATTAGATCATCTAGGTCCAATTAGTATGTTTGAAAGATGGATTTCCTTCAATCCACATTCTTCACAAGATATTAAGGGTCAAAGTTGACCTCCTTAAAGCATTTTGAAAATGCAGGTGTAAAAATAGAACAAACTGCATTTGATTTTGGCTTAGTAAAAATATCAAACTTGATCTTGTGGCTCTAAAATCAGACCAAGGAGAATATTAATGTGAGGGTAATGCAAGGCACCGATCCATTTGTCATGATGATCATCCAGCTATGAAATATCAATCTGAATAAGAGGCCACTTCGCAAGACTAAGAGTATGCAAACAACAAAACAGTCCCAGAACCCTCCAAATTTTCTTTTCAAAACCCTATCAAAATTCATCATGGGAAGATGAAATCAGAAATACATGTTCATATATGTCAAATGAATACACTCACCAAGGGGTTTGGCATGAAAGTTAACTAGCTTTGAATTATGACCCTACAAAGTAGGTCACTTGGGCAGATTTTTTCAGGTGCATTTCTAATCGTACAAAGCCAAATTTATCAACATGGGAACTTCACATTTGAAAAATTTGAAGGTTCCATTATGATGATCACTTACCTCATGGCCAAAATATTTAGATAACATGTTACTAGGCATGGGAAATAATTGGTTAAACATGGAGGATAATAAAGGAAAATAATAAAAAAGACAAAGATTGCAAGTGAGAAAGATCAGTTTGTGAGTAGCGTTATCCACTTTCATGAGAAATAGTTGTAATGTGTGGAGAATAATTTTATGAACCACTCCCTTTTCAAAAATTCACTCATGTCGAGAGTTTTTGAAATCAACAAGTTGCAGCAAACAATATTTGGGAATTGTTGGTGACATTTTGTGACAATATTTTGACAAATGAAAGCATGAAATATGTAGATGTTAATAATGACCTTGAGAAGGTTGCAAATATTTTTACTTGTGTCCATGGCAAAGACATGGTTGCAGAGTTCTATAGGAAAAATATCAGGCACATGGTTGCAAATATTTTGATTGCAACTAATATTTAGGGTGTTGTGCGGGCTCAATAATCAACTCCATAACTTTCTTCTATTTTTTCAAATGAACGATAATTAATAGGAGGAAATCAAATAAGTTATTACTATCTATGAAGCTCTTAAAATATTTAATTTCTTTTGGTGGAGGGATAATTCCACGCATTTTTTCTCCTAGATCCATAGTAGTGTTAAAATATCCCCCTATGATTACCAACTCAACCCCCAAAGAGTTTAGCATTTTATTTAGGTGATCCCACACCTTATTTTTTTATTTGTAGAAGTTAGGCCATGCACATTAAAAATACAAAAATGAAGGTTTGAAGATAATATCTTCTACTTTTAAATATTTAAGGTTTGAGAACACAACTAAGTCCTCATAATGCATATTTTTCTTCCACCTCAAAAAACTCCATCTAGACTATTTTCCAAAGACTAATATTATGTGTTTTGAAGAAATTTGTGCTTCTTGTAATAAAATAATATCATGATTTATGGAATAAAAATGAAACTATAAATAATATCTTATGTTAGGGATGTTTAAGCTCCTAAAATTCTAATATAGAAGCTTCATTATTCTCAAGGAGAGTGACATTCTCTCCTCTTTCTAACTTATCTATATAGGATGGTTTAAAACCCTGACAATATTTCTTCTTTATTTTTTATTAACATTTACTTCCCACATTTCCATTGCTCCTATGTATGGGATTTTTAATCCTTTCCATCATTTATGATTGAGAAATAGACACATTTTGTGACAACTCAAAACCCAAGTTCTCTAGGACTTGATCTTTATCCAAATAACTCAGCTCCCACCTTTTGGATAATATCATTTACCGAGTTTTCTTAAAAAACTATCTAACAAGTTTCCTTCATTATCTTTATGGACTAGCTCAACATCTCTATAATTGTGATTGTGATTATGAGATGCTTCCATGTCTAATTTTCTTTCTACTATGTAGTGTTTGATTTTTCTTTTGAAGAAGACAAATCTACTAGGGATTGTTCCTTGCAAAATTATTTTGAAATTTTTTTGGGAGACAGTTCCTATTTTTTTAGAATTATTTTAGGGAAGATGTTATATATACATATATTACTCAAAATCCACATTTCATGGATTTTTTGAATGTTTTCCTCTTTTGGAAGAAAGTAAGGGGGTTATTTTTCACCTTTTTTAGGAAATCTATTTCTAGATCCTCACATACCTATATATTTTGAGTATTTATTGAATTTTTATTTTTATTTTGAGTTGGATGATATTTGGTTATTTTCCCATAACTTTTTTTTTTTAGATGAAAGTATTTTTCATAGGAAAAATAGAATGATTGAGCTAATAAAAATAGTATTGTTCCATTTTCCTATAAAATATTTGAGAGTAATGGTACAAGGAAATTATTTTGGAGCATGCATTAGTACACATGTTCTTGAATATTCATTTGAATCATTTAGGGATTCCCTATCATGTGACTAGAAGAACCTAATGGTATTTCCCAAAAATTCTACAATTTTTGGCTCCATATGTTTTATTTGGAGGTGTTTTAGTCAAATCTAGATAGGGAAAAAACTTATTATTGTAAAAAAGGGATTAAAGTTGGGTTTCTAGGGATATAAGAGTAAAGACCTATGTTATTTAGTAATCAAGTTCAAATTTTCAACACATTTTCTCTTTCTTAGTTATTTAGAACCTAAAAAGTGAAGAATCCTTTTTCTGGAAGATATATTGCTCTTATAAAGGTTCAATTTTTCATAATCTATTTTTTTAATAGTGATCTAGGACAAGAATGGTTTCAATACTTTCTTATTAGTGTTAAATCTAAAAATTTTAATAGCTCTAAATGGTTTTCTACAAGAAACTCATTATACAATGGTTTCTCATATTTTTTATTCTAGGTTTTTCTTGTTTGAGAGTCCATTGTAGCTAGTTGACTTCATTTTTTTTTAACAAGAGGAACTAGTTTTTCCTATGATTGAAACCTTCATTTGATGAATTCTTTGTCTTGAATATATTTTTTCTCTCCCGCTTTTTTTGTTTTCTCCTAGCATATTTTTATGGTTTTTTCATGCTTTGGTTTATATTCAAAGTTTTATTGTATCTCCAAGTGTTGGCCTCACTTGCATGCATATCTAACAACTTATTAATTTGGAGGACCTATTGATAGGTGTATCATGTCACATTGTATTCTAATTCCTTTCATATTTCGAATTATGTTTTCCCATGATTGATGTCTTTCCCATGACAATTTTGGAAACTTATTTGTCACTGCCACTATTAGTCGGCATTGTTAATAATAATAATAAGTTAAATTCATCAATTTCAATAATTGAATGTAAAAATACTCATTCGTACTATTAAATTTAACATATTTTGAAATAGAAATTGATCTAAATATTCTTGTGTACTTTTCAAATTATACTTATGAACATGCATAATCACATTAACCAATCATTTAATCATAATAATAATTATTGTTTCCTAGCATACTATATAATACTTCTCTCTTATTTAAGATTTATATCAAATATAATTCCTTTAAAATAAAGTAAGAAACAAATGCTTCATCTCTTGCTCATGGTCCTAAGTTGCACTCTTAAAAATGTTATTTTCATTCAACCTTGTGTTGTTAAATTATGTGATACTAGAAGAACAGTTTTCAATGTGAGCATCCTTAGGTGTTCCATGACTAATTTTATTAAATCTCAGCTAGGCTAGATTAGCTTTATACCATTTAATAAGTAGGTCTATAAGGTATCCCAATTAAGCATATGATTTAGAGTAGCTATATATACCACTTAAGAAGCAACATACAAAACACCTTATGGATTCTATTTGGAGTTGATTGTATAGAAAATTGATATACCACTATATTATTATTTTCTAGAATTTCAAATAGTCTAACATAAGTTGGTATAAATTTTATGTTTTTTTGAACACATTAGAGATTTTAGTAGACTTAACTTGGATAAAAGCTATATTTCAATTAAGAATTGACTAGAATTTAAACCTTTATCTACATAGATCTTTGTTTATTTTTATGCATCTTGCAATATTTACATAATGAAATTCACTTGATGCTCCATTTCCTTCAATATTTTTTGGTCCATTACAACTTGATCTGTCAATTCATCCCAAACTTAAGATGTTATAAATATTCACAAATATAGTTCTTCAACTAGTGAGAATAAAGTCATTAACATATAATGCTAGTATCAAAGATCATCTCCATGTCTTTGGATGTATACTATGTGATCTATACGGTAGCAATTGAAACAATATATAAGCCAATAACCATCAATATTATCATGTAAAACTTGAGTGGCTTATTTGAAACCATACGAAGAACGTCATAACTTTTAAATAAGTGAATATTCCTAATTGAAGCTTAGAAACTAGTCCATGTAGATCTCCTCATGAATATCACCATATAAAAATAAAATTTTCACATTTATTAGATACATTGGTCATCTCTAAGATACAAAAATAGAAATAATAAGGAAAATTAAATTCATCTTGGATATAGGTAAAATATCTTTGAGCAATCGATTCCTCAACTTGTTAGAAACCATTAGCTATAAGACAAGCCTTGTATCTCAATGGAACCATCACTTGCATATTTTGTGTGGTATACTCGGTTGCATCAAACCATCTTTCTTCCCTTAAGAAGAGGAATGGAATCCTATGTATTATTATTAGTCAATGAAGAACACTCATTTTCCATACGTAACAATCCTACCTTGGAATATTGGAAGCCTCTTTTATTATAAATTTAGAGATATAATTATTATGAATGTTGGAACACTCATTTTCCATAGGATGATTGATATTTTGTTGGTTTAACTTTCCCTAGAAGACAACCCTATTTTATGAGGGCATTGTATTACAACTGTGCATTGTGATGTATTCTAAGAGTCTGATAGTGATCATGTTGCTTCTAGATCTCTAGTTGGTGATACTCCTATGAGAATCTTCCTCTACATGTATATTGTAATCTTTGTGATTTATGAACAATATATTGGGTGGCTTTTGGAGTGTGGGGTTTTTCTCTTGAAAGGTTTTTCCCTACATAAATCATTGTGTTGTGGTATACATGATATTTATGTTTATTTATGTTAAGTTTTTGTAAATGTTGAAAAGATCTATAACTTTTTGCATTATCCTCCTCGTAAGATTAGTGTAGGAAGTCAATCCACTACCTTAGCTTCCTTACAAGGATCAAACAACCTATAATCTTTCATATCCTTGCAATATCCAACATAGATGTATGGTTGACACTTCTTGTCTATTACCTTAAATGTCAACTATCTATTATGAATTCCAAAGAATCACTATGGAACACATTGAAGAAGGAAACATCACGTTTGATAATGGATTGATCCTCCTTTATATTAGTATTTTGAATATTATAATGGGGAGTGCAGTTTAGAATATAGTTGACACTATTAATTGCTTCAACTTAAAAGGATGGAGCCATAGATTAAGATTGAAACATACAAATTTTCATCTCCCTTAGGGATCTATTTTTATTTCAATGACAAAATTCCATTAAGGAATATTGGAAATTGAATACTAATGGTGATTGCCATGCTTAGTGTAATAGTCTTGAAAGGCTTAGAGTTAAAATATTCCCCACATTATTTTTGCATATCCATCAAATAAAGCATGAATTCTCCATGAAGACCTTTAAAGTCCTACAAGTCCTAAAAATGGAGAATACACCCATGTGGAATGAGAGGGATCATCAATGAAGGTGAGTGCATATTTGGAACCTAAGAAAGTATGATTTGGAAATGGGATGTCATTATGAACCAACTCAAGTAATGTAGTAGCATAATGGACCTTACACCTAGGAAAGGGTTACTAATAATTTTTACAAAGATAACCTCAAAATATTCCCTTTATACATGAAACCTTATGAATCATAAGCACTATAGATCTCCTATATACTCAACTACTAAGGATACCAATAAATGAGGTGTCCAAACCTCTTGTTTTAAAGTTTACTCAAATATTTAGCATGGATAGTGTGTGATCTATCACAACATAACTCAACCATGAGAATTATATAATTTAGACCTACAAATAGTTGTGTTTGAAGCAATCATCCTCTCGAGATACTAAATTTTTTGAATAAAAACATCATGTGGTGAAAACTCAATTGAATTTGCATCCCTAGTATGAAAAATCTAGTATATATAGAAGAATATCCAAAATATTAGGAACAAAGAGGGAAAACTTAATGCAACCCTCTATAAATTTTACTATAACAAACCCCAAAAATGGATTTTATGAAGAGTTACCCACTAAAAATTGAGAAGTAGTACTATTAGAAACAAACAAAAGAAGATGATGTGAATTATTCATGTGATGTATGGAAGACTCTTGACTTAGCCATCCAAATATTTACGAATGAATCCAAACCTCTAATTGTAAGTGCCTATGACTTACTAGATTTAGGAATATAAATTTTGTGTTTCTTCATGGTCTTTTCCAAAGCTATAATTATTTTATGACATAACTCGATGTCATGATTCTATAATTTACATAAATTACATGGTCCTCTACTTTTATTCTTTGAATTGGAATATTCTTACATGACTAAGAATTAGAAGAATGTGATTTTGTTCTTCTTCTTAGATGATTTCTCAACTCTTGAAATTGATTTTTTTTTTCTAAGATTTCTTACCTTTTCAATTAGATGAGTGGATTACTAGTGCTTTACTTTTTGAATAGGTGATAAAATCCATGGAGATTAATTTAGATTATTCTCATATTACTCTATAACAAAATAGTTTAAAATTAGGAATGGCAAATCTTGTTCAAAGAGTATTTGTCATAGTGTATACGGTAGAAGAAAAGAAATTATAAGGACCTTTTATCTTTGACAAAATCTAGAATACACATTCTTCATCTATTTTTTACCACAACATCTAATTGAAGTACTTTGAATTCATTAGTTGTACCAAATAATTGATTAAATTTATCCCACATTTTCTTAGGAGCTATACTATTGATAAAGTAAAATTATAAATTATCAAATATATGGAGGCCAGTAATTACCATTGCCTCATCTAACTTATTTTGATTAAAAAAAATCACAATCCCTTGTGAATTGCATTTTTTTTATATATAATTTTTTATAATCCTTTAAATTGAATAAATTATTATATTTTACTTTCAATGTATGGAAACCATTTGGAGTTAAAAAATAAAATTTTGGATCCATGATACACAAAGATGCACCTTAATCATGCCTTACAAACCCTCCAAAAATTTGATTAAATCTAAAATTACTCCCCCTCCAAAAAGATGCAAGTAAATATTTACAAATTGTATGAAGTTTGGATACTTAAATCATTCATTTTTAACCAGTAATTTTTTTTACAAATTTTCCAAAAAATAGCTAACAAAAACTTAAATATAATTATAAATTTGAAATCCTTGCATTATTCTAATAAAATTATTTTTTTCTTCTAATTTTCAATAATATTTAAGTGAAAGTTATGCCTCATCCAAAATTGTATAGAAACAACTAGATTTTAATATATTTATAAAAATAGCTAAAAGTTGCAACTTTGAGAAAATATGTTTACCACTATATAGAGATAGAATTAGGTTTCTTCTTACTAAAAATATGCCAAATTTTGACTCCTCATTTACAAGTTATAGAAAATTAACAGGAAGGATGATCCCTCTTTTCAAGCATATGTAGGTCTAGCTATTAGGTTTGACTCCTAGTGGTTTTAATAGTAAAAAAAATAAATGGGAGTGGTTAATAGAAAATGATAATGGTTGGGTGTCCATTGTGTAGAGCCAGAAAATGCATGATTCTATGGAGTAAGAACCACCATTTCAGCCCACATCAATAGAGCCATTCTAATCAAAAGACAAACTAGAAATGTAAAGCTAAACTATAGAAACAAAACAATGCTTTTAAAATAAATCAGTCTCCATTGTCTCCCTATCACCAAGATCTTTGTTTATGCATTTGCTCTCATATTTTGTGAGCACAAAATGCAATAAAGAGGATATGGTGAATGAGAAATCAAATCAAGATGCAAAGATGATATGAGTATGTAAATTTGTGAGAAAAAATTGTGAGAGCTAAAATGAGAGGGAAATCCCATTCAAATAGGAGTTCCTTGAGGATGGAGAGGGGTTGAAGATGAAATGTGGGATAAAAGATGTGAGAGAAGGAAATTCCATTATCCCACATTGTTTGGTTAAATGTTATGGATGAGAATGAAAGTGATAAAGGTTTATTACATTAAAATGTACCTAATTGATTAAATATGAATAAAATGATTAAACATGCTTTACTAAAATGCAATATTTCATGAATGATTTATGCAAATGATATGATTAATATTCAAGTTATGATAATTAGTTTATTATGAAATAATAATCAATGACTATGATAATTGATTTATTAATGGAGATGAATATGAAACAATTATGGATGATAATGATAATTGATTTAATATGGAAATGATGTCTATGACTTATTATTCAAATGGATTATGAATGATTATTATTTATTATGCAAACGAGTATGAACGATAGTGAAAATGGACATGAATGTTTATGAAATGGATATTGAATGGAAATGAACATGAATGATCATTTATACAAACGGTTAGTGAACGACCATGGGATGGATATGATAATTTATGTAAATGGATAATGAACAAGCATGAGATGGTTTAATGATTTGATGAAATGCATGAATAGAAGAAAGTATTAAATGAATTGATTAAGTAAATAATAATATCTATTTAATCAATAGAAGAGTATCGTTATGATTGTGAGGAAAAATTTGAGTGTCTACATTTTTCCTGTCTTTGTGACAATGCAGCTTGTCAAGTTGTTTCAGAGAAAAAGATTGATCAACTGATACATGCCCCAAGGATATCCTAGTAAGGATTATGATAAGAATGATATTCCCCCTCGAGAGATTGATCGAACAGATTGTAAGAAGATTAATCTCTCGATAGATGTCTAGAAAATTATTAGATACCTGATATTGTGAGAAGGATAAAACGGTGATGTACATTTTGATGAAAATGTACAATTGATGGAAATGATCAGTATAGCCAGGTTGATGAGATAATAAAGTTGATTGAGTTGATTAAGCTGATTTAGAATGATGCTTACACAAGACAAGGTGTTGCAATGATCGATTGACTGATTGATTAAGGGGGCATGAAATTTCAAGAAGCAAGTTGATTGATTTGAGATTTGATTCAAGAGACATATATCAGTAAGTTAAGCAATTGATTTATTTCTCTACGACAAGAAAGATGAAGAAAATGAAATGCAAGATGGAAGAGAACGAGGGTGATGAAGCCTCTTGTTCCTTTTAAGTGCTTTTATCATCATCAAGCTTATTATTTCACAAATTAGTATAAGCGTCTAGATAACATGAACATCTAGACAATCTGAATACTATTTGCATTTTTATTTAGTAATGAAGTATAAGCATCTAGGTATAAGAACCTTAGATGACCTAAATACTTATTGCATGGAAGACACTATCAGATAAGGAATGCTTTCACCTACATTAGACTCATAGGTCCTTGATGGTTTTAGACAACCATGTCTTAAGACGAGTCATCTTGTGAATAAGAAACAATCCACAAACAACAAACAAGTGAACATGCCCCATCCTCGCCTCTCTAGTCAAAGACATCCTAAAGAAGCTAAAAGACATGTCACCAAAGATAAAATCATAAAATAAGCAAACATCAACAAACAAACAAACAAGGGTCCTGCTTCGACGTAGAACTAATTCTCATTACAGTTTATGCATTTGGTTGGATTTGTCAGATGGGCTGATATATATGTTATAATGTTTGCTTGATTGCCAACACTTGTATGTTTTGATTTTGTTGAAGTTCAAAGTTGTGTGGTGATATGAAAGTGTCACTGATTTTTGGAATTTTTGATTTTTTTGGATTTCTTCAGGACATTTTATGATTTTGTTGGATTTTTTCAAGACATTTTATGGTTTTTTGGATTATTTTAGGACATTTTATGGTTTTTTTGGATTTTTTAGGACATTTTATGATTTTTTTTGGATTTTTAGGACATTTTATGATTTTTTGGATTTTTTGGACATTTTATGAATTTTTTTGGATTTTTTCAAACACATTTTATGATTTTATTTTGGATTTTTTTCGGACATTTTATGATTTTTTTTTTGGATTTTTTCAGGACGTTTTATGAAGGAAATAGATGAGCAGACAGACAAAAAGGGTAGTTTCTCTGACCATGAGATGCTCAGTATTTTAATCCATAGCTAAGGTTAAGGAGATACCCCAGTGAGGGATAGGACCAACCTAGTATCTATGGCTAAGCGAGCAAGCGAGGGGAATGTCAAACAATTCACAAGCCATGGTGAGTGTAAAAAGGTCATTATGAAGTGGAGGGTGAATGAAAATGGAATGAAAAGATCAAGTAGAGCTCCAAAGGAAAGAGGAGCAAAGTCTCTACATGTGGCTTTGATTTCTCATTTTTCACCATGGTACTTGGCCAAGGTGCCACCGAAGTGGTTTTCACCATTGAACAAATGAATTTATTTATTTTTTGTATTTTTTTAGGACTTTTTTCCTTTTTTGTATTTTTTAGGACTTTTTTCCTTTTTTTTTTTAGGACTTTGAAAAGATTGTACCCTCTGAAGCATTTAGGTATAAAATTTGTGAGTGTGCATATTGTTGATGGGATCACTAAGCAATTCACCATCCAGAGTAGATAACTAGTATGCCCCAAATCCATACACAACAGTGATAATGTATGGACCCAACCATTTAGGCTCAAATTTACCCTTCTTTTCTCTATCTTTTTGAGTGCGAGGATTTTCACGAAGAACAAGATTCCCAACCTCAAATGTACATGGTTTCACTTTCTGATTATAACTTTGACACATCCGTTGTTGGTATGCTCTAAGATGATTGAAAACGGTTTGTCTTCATTCATCCAATAGTTCCATCTCCTACAAATGGGAAACTCAATATTCTTCATCACTAATTTGATTGCGCAAAGAGATGTGCAAAGAGGGAAACTTGACCTTGATGGAAAAGATGGCTTCAGAGCCATACACAAGGGAATATGGGGTAGCACCTCTGGGAGTGCAGACACTCGTGCAATAAGCCCACAGTGCAGGATTCAATTGAATATGGCAATCTCGACCAGCTTCATTGACCATCTTTTTAAGAATTTTGAGAATGGTTTTATTAGAAGCCTCAACTTGGCCATTACCTTGAGATTAGTAAGGTGTGGAAAAATGATGTTGCATATGGAATTTCTCACAGAGTTCGCGGACATCCTAATTTTTGAACGGATGACCATTATGTGTGATAATGGATAGAGGAACGCCATAACAACAGATGATGTAGTTCAGTATGAAGGTGGCTATTTTTTTTCCATTGATATCAGTGAGAGAACAACTTCAATCCATTTTGTGAAATAGTTGCTGGTAACGAGAATTAACTTATGACCATTGGATGAAGGTGGATGGATCTTGGCCATGAAATCGAGTCCCCACTGATAAAAGGGACATGGTGTAGCAAGAAACTGGAATTCCTATGTAGGAGCATGTATCAATTCTGCATGTTTTTGACACTGCTTGCATTTTTTAACAAACTGATAAGCATCATTTTCCACTGTAGGCCAATAATAACCCATACGCAAGAGTTTCTTGGCTAAGGTAGGACCTCTAGAATTTTCCCCACATATACCTTCATGTACTTATTGTAAATAAATTTTGACCTCATTGTGCTCAAGACATCTGAGTAAAGCACCATCGAGACCTTGGCGGTAAAGGGTGTCAGCTAAGATCACATAGCGAGAAGCTTGACAGATAAAGATTTTACGGGATTTATTGGATAGGTTTGATGGAAAGGTGTTATCTCAAAGATAGGTATAAATATCTCCATACCATTGGGAATTAGGACCAACAATGAGACAAATCATTTTAGATTGTGGTATATTGTCAGTAGGTTCTAAAAGAGGTTCTACCGGGAACTCATAGTAAGCAGCATTACTTGGAATTTCTACAAGTGAACCAATTGTTGCCATTGCATCAACATATTTGTTGTTATCTCACAGAATCTTCTCAAAAGAGATTGATGTGAAATAGGCCTTGAAGTCATCCACCATTCTTTTGTAAGGCATCAATTTTTTATTTTTTGTTTTATAGTCATCATTAACTTGTCTGATCACTAGCAGAGAGTCACCAAGAACACGCAACTGAAGGATCTTCCATTGCACAACTATACAAAGCCTAGAAAGTAATGCCTTATATTCTACAATATTGTTGGTACATGGAAACTATATCTTATAAGCTTTAGGTATACAATCCCCTTGCAAAGTGACAAAGAGAATTCCAGTGCCAGAACCACCTTGTGTAAAGGAGCCATCAAAATATAAAGTACACAGATGTGTAGACTCCATGTTGAAGATTGATTCATCAAGAAACTTTGTAATAAGAGGATGATCATATGCCACAGGAGCATCAATTAGTTGATCTATGATAGCTTGTCCTTTGATTTCTTTTCTTTCTATGTACTCAATATCAAATTCGCTAAGAATCATCACCCATTTAGCTAATCATCCTGTGAGTGTTGCTTTGTTCAAGAGGTGCTTAAGAGGATCAATTTTTGTAATGAGCTTTGTCCAGTGTGTAAGCATGTAATTTCTTAGCTTCTGTGATGCAAAAACTATAGCAAGGCATGCTCCTTCAATAGGACTATAATTGAGCTCGTATCCCACTAGAGTACGACTGATGTAATAGATTGCACGTTCCTTTCCTTCAAAGTCATGTTGTTCCAAAAGTACCCTAGTGTTGTGGTGGTTGTGGATATATATAGAAGTAAAGGCTTTTCATCTATAGGAGGTACTAATACTAGTGGTTTCATTAGATATTCTTTGATTTTCTAAAAATCTCTTTCACACTTTTCATCCCATCTAAATGAAACATTCTTGTGTAATAGATGTTGAAAGGGTTGACATTTATTTGCAAGTTGTGCTATAAAATGATAGATAGACTAAATTTTTCCTTGTAATGATCTCAACTGACTGATATTGTTAAGCAGAGACATTTCAAGTATAGCCTTTATTTTTGTAGGATCAGCTTCAATTCCTTTATATGAGACAATGTATCCAAGGAGTTTTCCAGAGGTTACCCCAAAGGAACATTTCTTTGGATTCAATCAGACCTTGTATTGTTCTAATCTTGTGAAAAATTTATCCATGATCTCTAGATGTCCAACTATGGTGTAGGATTTTCCCAATAAATCATCTACATAGTCTTCCAAATAGCTATGCATCATGTCATGGAAGGTAGTGGTCATTGCACGTTGGTAGGTAGCTCCAGCGTTCTTCAACCCAAAGGGCAAGATATTCCAATAGAAGGTTCCCCAAGGAAAAGTGAATGTTGTCTTAATTTGATCTTCAAGAGAAATTTTAATTTGATTGTAGCCTGAGAAACTGTCCATGAGAGATAACATTTTGTGCCTTGCTATCAAATCCACTATCATGTCAATGTTTAGAAGTGGGAAGTCATCCTTAGGACAAGCTTTGTTTAAATCTCTAAAATCTATGCAAACTTGCATGCCCCCATCAAGTTTTGAAACTGGTACTAAATTTGAAATCCAATCAGCATAGTCAATAGGTCTAATAAATCCCACATCTAGTAACTTTTGTAATTCAACTTTTACCAATAGAGCAATGTGTGGGTGCATTTTTCTCAACTTTTGTTTAACAGTTTTTACCCCAGTGGCAAAGATAGGTGATGCATTACTAGATCTGGATTAAGTCCTAGCATATCTGCATAGGACCATGCAAATTTAACTTGTCTTTCCTTGTAAAACTGTATATGCTCTATTCTCTCTTCAAGTGTTAATGATTCTACGAAATGAATTATCTTTGGTTTTTCTTTTGTGCCTTTGCTAGTACTATCTTCTCCACCAACATAGATGGTTTTTCATGATATACTACTAAGGGAAGTGTGTCAAGCCTTCCATCCTCTAGCACCTCAAAGAGGTTTTCACCCTTGGATGCGTCCTTTATTTTTACTTTTTTTGTGTCTAATAGTGCCACAAAGAGGTTTTCACTAGAAGAACTATTTATATTTTCCAATAATTTTGTGACTAAAATGCTTGGCACTCCACCCAAAATAAGCTGCAATGTTGAGTTCTATGATGAATCTTGCTTTATGATCCTCAAGGGGTGTGTCTTCTCGTGCTCCTAGAAAATTTATGATTGCCTCATCATTTTCAAATACATCCAGTTGTGGTGTTCCTTTCTAATCGAAATCAATGAGTTCAAGGTGAACCAAGGGTAAAGAATCATGATTCAAGTCAAGATTTTGAATGGATTCAAGGGTACAAATATTATGATCAGGTTTAGGGGGAGGGACACTATCATAGTCATAAATTTCAATGAAGTCATCAATGGCACTTTCCTCGTTGGTCTGTGTAGTATTAGAGGACTCTACTTCCTTACTTGAAGCACACATGATACTCAAGGTCTTATCTTTCTGTGTATCATATCCTAAACTTGGGAATTTTTGTGTACGAGTAGGTTGTATTGGTTCCAAGATACCCTTTTTTTGTAAGCCAAGAGGACTTTTACCATCATATCCCATTTTCTTCATAAGATCAAATCCTTTACCATATTTTTCAATAGGTATCTTTATTTCAGTCTTCTTTTCTTCTATCTTCATCTTTGTATAACCATTTTAGGAGATCAACTTCTTTTGTTTCATTATAAAGGGCTCCACATTTTTTGAAATTAGTTGATTTACAAATCATTGTAGTATCTGCATCTGATGTGGTCTTAGTCATTTGTGGTTGGCCATAGGTGTTAGGAGATAAAGGTAGCTTTCCAATGCAAAGGGCATGATTCAAGGTATATTCTCCTACTCCTTGTTCTTTTAATTGTATGTTGATCTTGGTTGTATTGGATTTTGAGGAATATGCTTTTAAGGAATCAGGATCAATATATGCTTGGGAAGAAAATGCTTCATGGTTGCTTGGGATTGTGATTTTAGTTTTAGGGATTAGATTATGGAAATAGATGAAAGGGTTTGGATCTCCTCGTATTGTGATTTCAACACCATTGTGGGGGAATTTAATGCACTAGTGGTATGTAGAAGGTATTGCTTGCATTGCATGAATCCAAGGTCTTCCAAGGAGGATATTATAGGTCAGTGGGAGATCAAGGACTTGGAAAACCACATCCTTTACCACAGGGCCTATTATAATTGGTAGAGTAACTGATCCTTTAGATGAGTGTTCCTCTTCATCATATGCCTTTATGGTAATCTTTTTACTTGGAACAACTACATTTTCAGCGAACCCTAATTTTGTGATCAATTCTTGAGTAGAAATATTAAGGCATGCTCCTCCGTCTATCAAAACTCGCTTGATCTTAACATTATGGATGAGGACATCAATGTGTAAAGATATGTTATGTTGTTTTCAAAGGGATGAATCATCATTTTCAGTAAAAGTGAGAGTATGAGGAGAAGTGATGTGTCCCACCATAGCTTGGAATTGATCTACATGTAGGTTTGTAGGCATTGTAGCAATAGCACGCACTCTATCTAAGATAGCTTTATGCTCAAGAGATAGGCATAGCAGCTCGAGTATAGAAATTTGTGTAGATGTTTTTCCTAAGTGCTCTATGAGGTTGTATTATGAAGCAGGTGTATTAGGTTTTGTATTAGGACCTTTAAGGGTAACGGTGCTTTGCGAGTAGTAACCTTGCAATCAAGTTCTTTTCCTTTTATGATGAAAGTGTTGACATGATTATCGACCTCACTGATGTTATGTATGGTATAATCATACTTAGCAACAGTGTAGTTTAAACCATCACTGACTTCAAGAGCCTTTCCTTTATCCTTTTCATGCTTAGGGAAATGGTTTTTAAACACCTCGCGATTAGAGTTACCAGAAGGAGTGTGTCCGTCAACTACTATCTTACCATTATCAATAAGGTCTTGTATTAAATGTCAAAGTTTATTATAGCTATTTTTCTTATGCCCTTTGTGTCTATGATAGTCGCAAAAGTGATCTTCATTCCACCATGGGGGTTTGACTTGTGGATTATATTCCTTTATTTTGGGTAATGTTATAATATTGGTTTCAAGAAGTTCTTTTAATGTAGATTCAAGTGATTGTCCCAATGGTGTAAAATTTTGTTTAGGGAAACTTCTTTGTTTTTCTTTTCCCTTATCTAAAGATGGACCTTTGAGATTGTAAACAGGTGATGATGTTTTAGTTTTTTTTGCATTGACCACTCCGTCATTGATTACATTCTTGTTCTTAACCCAAAAAGGGGTCTTGTTGTTTGAATTCAATTTTTGATCTTTGTCATTATTAAGTTTAGTAGTTCCATCATTGATGGGGGTTTGTTGAATTCAAAATCCCATTTCTATGGATTCATCAAAGGAATCCAATCATTTGAGGTGAAGTTCCCTTCCAATTTATTTGTTCAAATTTCAAAAAATTAGCTCAACCAATTCTTGATTAGGAATGGAATAATGCAATCATTTTGTTAAATGTCTCCATCTTTGTAAAAATGACACAAAATATTCACCTTGTTCTTGTTTGGTGTTGAAAAGGTTTGTCATGGTCACTTTAAGGTCACAATTGAAACTATAATTGGAGACAAATCTATCAGCCAATTCTTGAAAAGATTTGATGTTCAGGGGTAATCATGAAAACCATTCCATAGCCTCTCCTCCTAGACTGCGAGGAAATAAGCTCATAAGGTACATTTCATCAATTGAAAATTCCATGGTAGTGGCACAAAATTGTCTTAAGTGGTTCTTAGGATCTCCTTTTCCATTATATTTGTCAAGTTTTGGTATGTCCCAATGGCTAGGAAAAGGTGGCATTAGTATGCTTTGATCGAAGGGATAAGGACATATGTCTTCAATCAAGAACTTGTGAGTCGATGTTTTACTATTCTTGAGAGTATCCAATTCTTGTCTTAATGTTCTAAGCTCATCCCAAATAGGATCATTTGTAGGTGTAGGTTTTGATGTCTTTGAAGGTCGCTTGTAACCAGGTTATAGATAAAAGGGTCTATGATCTTTGATCCTACCATCGTTGTTTGTTTTGGGATTCTTGGATTCACTTGATTTAGGTTGGTCGTTCATTGTGAGTAATGATATGTCAAAATCAGGAGGCATTTTGATTCCTTCATCAACAAGGGCCTTGAAGTATTGTTGTGGGTTACATTTGACCACCTCTAAAAGAAGTTTAGTGAACCTATTATCATTAAGAGCTTCATTTATGGTGGATTGTGTTATTTCTTCACTATCAATTTCACTTGTTTCACTAGTTGCAACACTAATGTGATATTCCCCATCAAAGTCTTTTCCCCAAGGGTTCCCTTCTTCTTGAAACATTTTTTCTCTTGTTCTAGGGGTCATAGGTGATTTTTTATGATTTTCAATCCAAGGTAATGTATGAGACCTAAGACTAAGATGCAAATGAAAAGGATATGATTTTGAGATGGGATATGAAAATGGTATGGTATGATATGACAAGCTAAGAATGCAAAAGCTAAAAGGAAACTCTAGGTCCAAAGTTGGTTATGATGTAAAGGCGTTACTTGTGTTGTGATGGATAGACACAAGGACCAATAATAAATAGAGGGTATGTAGGAGATGATGGAATCCAAAAGGATTTCCCTACTCAAGGATAATGGTATGTTTCCCTAACTCAAGGATGGTGAACCTCAAGTGATGTGGGTGATATATAGCCAATAGTTTTATTTCAAGACCTAGGAAGAGTAGCCTAAGTGCAAGCTAAAGGTTTTATTTGATCGATGATGAATATTCAAAGGGATAAATTCTTAGAACATGCAAAGGTTAGGTGAGATGGGCTTTATATGCAAAAATGGGTTGAACATGAAAGAACTTGGTGGAATGATATATGAATGCAAGGACTATGTAATGTGACCTATGTATGTAATACTAGGAACATGCAAGAACTAGGATGAAAGGGATATGAATATGTAAGGACCATGAATATGCAAGGGCTGGGTGAAATGCAAGGACTAGGTCGAAATGCAAGGACTAGGTCGAATGCAAGGATTGAAAGATCAAAACTGAAGGATTGAGATGTTGCAAGTTTCTAGGTGTGATGTTTTTTTGAGGTCTATTTTTTAGCACACACGCAAGACATAGAAAACAAAGTGTTTTTGAGTTTTTTTTTCAATTGTGAATGTGTTTTTTATTTTTGCAATACAAGCACAAATCCTAAGGTTGGAAAGGACAATATCTGCTAGATTCCAGTTGGGTTTCCCCAGCTGCATATTCTTAGCGTGTGAATCTAGAAGCTTGGCCACATGGGCTCCCCCTTACAGTGCACTCACTTCTTAGGCCAACCAAGCTTCCAACTCCCATGAAACTCTCATGGCAGATTGATCACCTCTACTACAAACTGCGAAGATGTGGATGCCTTCACACTGACTAGTGTTGCACTAGCAAATAGAAGGTTGTTGGCTACTACACAAAGGTGTTTAATTCAGGACCCCTGTTCAAGTGGCCATACATGGGGTGCAAGATTAATATCCATTTAGGAGGCACTCCAACCTGAAGAGGTTAAGCTCAACGGGATTTTAGGGAGTACTACTTGGTCCGTATGACACATCTGCACTCATAATCCTAAGTTTTCCATTAGGATTCACATTTATATACTGGCCAAGGGTAGCTCAGCCAAAGAGCTCCATTTCTGGTTTGAGTCACCTTGGGGCGAGTAATTTTTCCCAACAAGGAAGGCCCAAGTCTTAGAGTCAATAACTATATTTCTTGCACCTAGGATCATGCAAGTGCGCAAGGGGAGAGGATACTTCGATTATTGAATCAGGGTGACACATAAAAATAGATGGGTTTGGTTTTTGATCACCAATTTTTTCATAAGGTGAGAGCATACTCCCTACCATCTCAAGCACAATAAATAGTGTTCATTCATCCCCTAGTTATATCTATGCGAGAGAAGACAATTGTTCATTTTTAATGCACCAATTGAAGTGTTTTCTAATCTAAAAGATAATTGGTTTCAAAATCATGTCTTCGACAAATGTCCTGCAACAAAATCTCATTAGTAGTTTCATGCCTCCTTTCTTTGACAAGCGTATGTTTTGATTTTCAATTCTTTGCCAAGAAAACCTAGAAAAAGAAACCAAATTAACAAACTTAGTCACAAAACTAAAACTTAACCAAAATGAAAACTAACATAAATCTAAAGAAAATTAATCTAAGACAAAAAGCTAATCTAAAATAAATAAAACTAATTTAGAATTAAAAGTTAATCTAAATTAAAAATCTAAAGTTAGAGATTAAAAACTAATCTAGATTCAAAGTTAATCCAAATTTAAAACTTATCTAAGTTAGACACTAATTAAAAACTAATCTAATTTAAAAGTTAGCATAAATTAAAAATAAAATAAAAACTATTCTAATCAATCAAAATTAATCTAAAACTAAAAGCCAATATTAAAAATTACTCTAGATTAAAAACTAAATTAAATCTAAATTCTAAATTAACTCTAAACTAAGAATCTAATTTAGAAAGCCAAAATCTATAAAAAAAAAAACTAAGAATCCAACTAAAATCTAATTTAATGATTTTTAATGATTTAAAAATCTAAGCTAAAACTAAAATTAAATTTAAAATCTAATTTAAATCTAAAATTAAATTTAAAAGCTACATTAAGAAAGAAAAAAAATTGTAAAAAGCAAAATCTAATCTAAATTAAATTAGTAACTAAAATCTAAACTAAATTAAAAAAAATCTAAATAAATAAGAGATTAGAAACTAAACTAAAAACTAACTTAAATTAAACTAAAACTAAATTGAACTAAGTTAAATTAAAATAAAACTAAACTCAAACTAAAACTAACCAAATCAAGTTAAAAACTTAAACTATATTAATACTAAACTAAAAAAAATAAAATTAAAATAAACTAAAAATCACTGCTAAATTAAAATCAAAGGAGAATCAAAGTCAGATGAGAAGAAAATAGAATTGCATGTTGACAGTAAACATCTTGAGACTTGGAATATATACAGAAGATTGCAACCTAGCAAAATATCTCAGAACAACCATTGCCCCATGGACTATAATGATTGCAAGACCTGCACAAAATGCAAAATGAGCACAGAAAAGATGCAAACCATTTTCCAAAATGCAACCAATAAAAAATCTAAGAGATGCAAGAAAAAATACGAAACCATAGAAAAGGCAAGCAAGCTATTTGACAAAGGAATAGACAAGGTATGTGAACTGTTTTCCAATGTGCACAAGATGGCTTTTTTTTTTGAAAGAGATTTTAGCAACTTTCAAGCAAATGCTACCTGTAAGTATAAAGCCAAAGGCGTAAGAAACTTGCAAGAAAATGCTATTTGGAAAAAAAACTCTTCTATTCAAAAATTTCCAAGCACATGATAAACAAACTTCAAAGCATGTGATATTGAAAAATGTGTGGAAGGGCGTGCAATGTTGTGTGAAATATGTACAAAATGACTTTGTTGAAAAAAGCTTAAGAATTTTTTTTTAAAAATGCTATTGGCAGGTGTAAAGCTCGCTTTAGCAGCATCCTCCTTGTCCGTGCCAAAATGAAAGCTTTTAAAACATTATACTCCTACTCAAAAATTTCCAAGCACATGATAAACAAACTTCAAAGCACGTGATATTGAAAAATGTGTGGAAGGACATGCAATGTTGTGCAAAATATGCACAAAACAAACAAAATGGCTTTGTTGAAAAAAGCTTAAGAAACTTTAAAAAAAAATACTATTGGCAAGTGTAAAACTCACTTTAGCATCCTTCTTGTCTATGCCAAAATGAAAGCTTTTAAAAGATCATAATCCTTTAAAACATTTAAAGCAGGAATATGGATGAGCTTTTATTTAAAAAAAATTTTAAACATGTCGGGTTCACCAATTGTAGAACCAGAATAATGCATGATTCTATGGAGTAAGAACCACCATTTCAGCCCACATCAATAGAGACATTCTAATCAAAAGTAAAACTAGAAATGTAAAGCTAAACTATAAAAACAAAACAATTCTTTTAAGAGAAATCAGTCTCCATTGTCTCCCTATCACCAAGATCTTTGTTTATGCATTTGCTCTCATATTTTGTGAGCACAAAATGAAATAAAGAGGCTATGGTGAATGAGAAATGAAATCAAGATGCAAAGATGATATGAGTATGTAAATTTGTGAGAAAAAAATGTGAGCTAAAATGAGAGGCAAATCCCATTTAAATAGGAGTTCCTTGAGGATGGAGAGGGGTTGAAGATGAAATGTGGGATAAAAGATGTGAGAGAAGGAAATTCCATTATCCCACATTGTTGGGTTAAATGTTATGGATGAGAATGAAAGTGATAAAGGGTTATTAGATTAAAATGTACCTAAATGATTAAATATGAATAAAATGATTAAAGATGTTTTACTAAAATGCAATGTTTCATGAATGATTTATGCAAGTGATATGATTAATATGCAAGTTATGATAATTAGTTTATTATGAAATAATAATAAATGACTATGATAATTGATTTATTAATGGAGATGAATATGAAACAATTATGGATGATAATGATAATTGATTTGATATGGAAATGATATTTATGACTTATTATACAAATGGATTATGAATGATTATGGTTTATTATGCAAATGGGTATGAACAATAGTGAAAATGGACATGAACATTAACACAAACATACATAAACGCTTATGAAATGGATATTGAATAGAAATGAATAGGAATGATTGTTTATGCAAACGGTTAGTGAACAACCATGGGATGGATATGATCATTTAGGTAAATAGATAATGAACAAGCATGAGACGGTTTAATGATTTAATGAAATGCATGAATAGAAGAAAGTATTGAATGAATTGATTAAGTAAATAATAATATCGTTACAATTGTGAGGACAAATTTGAGTGTCTACACATTGATGTTTTCAATATTGATGAGAAGAAGGTGAGACAATTAATATCATGAATATATGTTACAAAAGGTTCAAAAATAGTGGGAAATTACTTTGGCCTACACTAAGGAGTCCACACATGGCTATTCATGAAGACAAAATTTACCCACCAAAATTGAATAGGAAATCACCAAATGAATCAGGGATCTTTGAAACCCTCATAAAACTAGAAAACATAACCAAAAAATGGTTTTAGGATGATGGGAAAGGGTTGCATAGGTCTCACATGCACATAAATACTAAAGAAGAAAATGCTCATTTAAAAAGAAATGGAATTTGTATGAACAAGTTATGTTTCCATTTTGTTTCTTTCAAAAACCATTGTTGTTGTAAAAAATGCTCTTATTGAAGACAACTCCTCCACCATTATGGTACTTCTTTAAGGCCAAATAAAACACTAGATCCACATGGGAAAATACAATGATAAATCTAATAATAGATCGAAATATTACTAGATTTTTCCTATCTTTGTTAATTGTGACATATGGCAAGCATCTCCATGTACAATACTACAATTGGAAGCACCTTGTCAAAAAAGTGACACAATGCATGCTCCAATATGTATTAGAGACCTTTTCCTTCCCACATATAAGAAACAAACCATTGTACCAATTTTATCTAATGTTTTAATAGTTAGTGTGGCCAAAGAATGAATTCCTAGAGCACCAATCCTATTTAAATAGGATTTAACTTCATGTATACTATATCTAGTAGTTATTGATGAGAACGCACACTTATATTGATAAGGGGGTGAATCAGTAAAAAATAATATTTTACTTATTAAAATATTAACAACCACAATAATGGTAATCACATAAGATATACCAAATAAGAGGCAAGAGATTTATTTGGAAACCCTTTTAGTAGAAAATCATGAAAGAAGACTACTTGAATCTACCATCAAGATCAACCCAAAAAAAAAAAATTCTTACAAATTTATGTAGGAACCAACCCAAAGGAGACACCAATCCCCACTACTAAGAACCAACTCAATAAGAGACACCAATCTCTTCTATGAGGAGGCACTAACCTCAAAATGAACAAATTGTTTTCCTTCTTGATTTTTTTTGATAAGATAAGCAACATTTACAAGGTGTTGTACCCTTTGCACGATGAGCCACAAGGTCCAAAAAATTAGGTCTAGAGAATTATAACATTAACCACAAAAAAAAACACAATAACGACAGACTGGCAATAGACAAAACAACGACTAGCAGATAGGACACAACAACAGACTAACTAGCACTCTCCCAATTTTGAGAGAGGAGGTTAATAACATCCTCCCCAACCTAGTTGGGCCATCCTTCATAGCCTTCTTATCCATTTCATCCTTGAGAATAGTAGAAAGGGTACCAACTACACGGTGGATCATCTTGATAGTGAACCGAGCCAAACTAGTTAATTTTTTTCTTGAGCTTCTCCACCTACTCCAGCAACATGCTATAATCCTCCACTTTTCCCACAATCTTCATGTTATCTTCTTCCTTCTTAGCCTATGGATTAGAGGACTGGGTCATTGAATCCTCCTTAAGCATCTTGTTGAGGCCAGAAAAGTCACTAGGCCCTTCAATGAATTCCTCCTCCTTGTCCTCTATGTCCTCTTCCTTCCTTTTACCTTTACTACCCAATTGCTCCTCATCATTGGAAATGTCATTAACCAACACTTTCTTGCTATTTTTTGCTAACTTGCTAGATCTCCTAATGCTAGTATTCTCTAACCCCATCTCCACAGTAGCGACGACCATGGTGTTCCTCTTGGAATGTTTTCCCACCAAATTCTTCCCTTTGCTACCACTGGTTGGTAGCTCCACCTAGCCTTTCCCATCTTCTTGAACTTTCTTCTTAGCAGTAGGTTTGATGTCAATCTTGAGAGGAGCATTTTTGAGCTCATAAATCATGATTACAGCTTTTGACTAAGCATACCCCACACTACCCTTTTTTCTTTTTGGCAGGAGGTTTCAGATTGGGGTTTTTAGTAGTCACCAGAGGGGTTTTCCTTTTGAGGCCCTTAGACTCAGTAAGAGAGGGACTCACATTGGTTTGAATAGGGGATTCAATTTCCTCAATATGAACAAGAGAGATGGGTTTGAGAGGGTAAAAGGCCAGATGAAAAAGATGAAGCCTCAGGATGAGGCCCTGGTGGAGTGGTAGGGGTGGTGTTTCTTCAGGGTTTTGGGCAATAGTGGCCAAACATTTCTCAACAAAAATTTCTAAATTAGTATGTAATAAAAATGAAAAAATTGACAACATTTGTGGAAGAGATGATTTAAAAGAGGCAGGTGATAATAGAAAACCTTATGTCTACCATCCAAAGTCACATACTTCATTAAGGCAAGACAAACCTAGTCCCATGACTGAGGGAGAGCTTCTCTTTTGAAGCTAGACTGGGAGCGAATAGGTTTTTCATTTCCTTTAAAGAAAGCATTGAGGCTTTTATTTTCCTAAGACTTGGTGTGCTTAGGGTACTTCTTCCCATTGCAAGAGAGCCCATTTTCCTAAGCAATCACCTCCTCATTGACCTCAAAGGAGATACCACCCATGGTAACCCTCCTATCTTTCCAGGATCTCACAAACTATACGAATATCCTTAGATCATGACCAACCTAGCATTCCATTAATGGTGCCAACCCACCTTCAACATAGATATGCCAAACTAGAGGATCCTTGTGAAATTCCTCAAATTTATTTGGCTTCGTCCTCACCCTTTTACCACCCATCTCCCTACACTTCACATTGAGCAACTAGGAATCCTACGATAGAAAAAATTTAAATTGTTTGTCAATGTGAGAAGCCACCAAAAAAACACTTCTTTTAAGCCAACCAGGAAGACTTTGGGCAATCAAGATGGTTTATTAAGTTACAACTTATGCCTTTGTATTCGTTCATTTACCAACAACCATTTATTCCTTATGGTCCTAGTTGTCCCATCACCTTTAGATAATCATAAGGTGACTTTATAACTTTGAAATACTTCATCCTAAAAATCCTAAAGTCTTAAGTTTGGAGTCTTATTTTTTCATAAGCCTAGGTGCAACCCCATTTTAAAATAACTTATTATGCACATGCATTAGAAGTTCTTTAATTCATCCATGATTCAATTCAATATTTGACATGTGTCAATGCTTCATTAGTTCTGCCATTCTGTGGGTAATATTTTATTCTTTAAAGCTTGGCCATGAAATCACGAGGAGGCTTCACGTATCTCATCTCTAAGAAGATTTCAAGTGAGCCCATCATCTAAAGGATATCAAGGTTCCACTTTGCACAATCTGGACCATTTCCACCATTCTGTTGGGGGCCTTGACTAGACGTTTAATAGGAGTGGGGTGATCCCACAATACTAGTTTACAAATTTTTAACTAAATCTTCACTTTCAAGCACCTATAGCAACTAAATCGTGAGGAATTTGAAGATGATGCAAAATAGTGATTTTTGAATTTTTTTTTGTAAATTCTAAATATATTTTTTTCAAAAAATTTGGAATCACATTGCACTTCTTTTTCCATCTCCTTCAAAAACTAGTTTTTAACAGTAAACACCATTTTTAAAGAGTGAGGTTATTGGCTAACACAACTTTTTTCCTATGAACCTGGATAAAATTCTTTTTTTTTTGAATTTAGATTTGTAACTATAATATCTAGTGCATGGAATTGGTTTCATACCATTTCATTGAATATTTTTTTCTTAATTAAGTTTCAAAGTCAACCCATTTACAATTTAGACATGATTTACTAGCTAAAACATAACTTTTTTTGTATGTATCAAAATTCTTTTTTTTTTTTGATTAGGGACATCAGTATTTAGTGCACTAATATTTAAAAAAAAAAAAAAATTGATAATCTGCTATTTTTCCACGTGCAAAATAGAGACTTTGATTTTTGGTGAAAAACCTATATTTAATCAAACTAAAAAAATACATAATGAAACCAAAACAAATTAAAAATATATTTGATGGATAGCTCATTCCAAGGACTATCATCATCTAGTTAGGTTTGTGAAGTCTCCTCCATTTTCATCCTCAACCTGAGCATCAAAAGGAAAAATTTTGTAGAGATTTGGTAGAAGAGGAGGAGATGGGGGAAAAAGGGGGGTTCATATGGACCCCCCCTTCAAGAAAACCCCCTAACCCTTTCAAGCGAAGGGGAGTTTTCTCAAATGGGGGTCCATATGAAGCCCCCCTTTTTTTTAATTTTACTTTATCTTCATTTTAAAAAATGTGCCAAAAGGTGGGTCCCATCATTAAAGAGGGTTCGTTCGAAGGGGTGTTCGAGCAAACACATTTTGAGTCCATACAAACCCCTAGTTCATGCAAACCCCTAAAAACCAATTTTTTTTCATGGGATAATTTTTGCAATTTTCCTTCCTCAATGGAATTATAAACTAGTATTATGGGATCACCCAGTGTGAAAGAGCGAGAGGCTCCCACATGGCAAAGTCTGAGTTGTCTGATGAACTACTACATGATGGTGAAGAATTTACTAAGTTTTGTGGATGTAAATAAGAGCTTTGTAGTGTAGAAAAATTTTTTCTTGACATTTTCACACTTGTTTGGGCCCTCCTTGCTAAAATGGGGCTTCTTTATGCCTTATTTGGTCCTATTTTGCATCTACAAGCCTCATTTAATGCATTTTTCAAGGATAATCCTAAAATATATTAAGTGACCAATCAGAAATTAATGATTTTGTATTGTATGGCCCAAATTTAGTGATCTCAGACTCATACACCACTTTGGGTTTATGGGTCCCACCTAGGTTTCAAGGCCTAGATCTGAATTTAACATAAAATTAAGTCGTTCTTGAAAAATGTTTCCCAAGCTTAGCCTAATGTGACTTATACACCACACCTGGAGTATGAGTCCCAGTTATCTTTGACCTAATTTAAATTAAAATTCTTGGTGAAATTGTAATCTCCTAGATTTGATGTCAGCTTGTAGTGTTATAATTTTTGAAAAGTTGGCATAAACAAGTATAAATACAAGGTAATTTCACTTATTTTCACTTAGCAAGCTTACAAGTCATCTAAAAATTCAAGTATTCAAGCATTATATCAAAATTTTAGTTTGCAAGAGAATTTAAAAGCATTCAAGAGTGATTATCAGGCATTTTGGACAATTATTCAAGTATCAAGCATCATGTCAAAGTTATCATGCATCATGTTTTTTTTTGAGCTATCATTTGTGATGTAGGGTTTTATGAGTCAAGCAAGTATTCAAGTAAAGATCTATATAATTCAAGAAAGATTCAAGATCCACATTTGAATGTTAGACATTACTTGCAAGATTGCAACATCTTATTCAAGGGTTTGGTAAGTTGCAACATTGCATATTTGTTCATTCATCATTCCTTCAATATATTTCTATTCATTTCAAGGTTTGATTACCAAAACAAGGTTTGACCAAGGAAAACCCCTATCCACTAACAAAATAACATTTTCCACTCTCTTTGATGTGTGATTTTCATATCTAGGTGGTTTAAGTTGAAGATCTATTGAAGAGAAAGTTTGGAGAAAGTTGTAAAAATTATCATCTACCTTGCAAGATCATGAAAAGTCATTTATAGGTTGCAATTCAAAGTTTCAAACCCAAAGATTTGACAGGAGAGAAGCTATAGGAAGTCACTAGAGGATATCAAAATTTCAGAGCAACCCTGATATTAGGACTAAATTTGTAATGTCCCCTTTTCTAGCTTGATGTTTGTTTGTGGTTGCATTAGCCCATCAATGGCCCTCATAGGCTAATAGGGCATGTCTAGAGGGTCTTCTTGGCAGTTACCTAGATGGTGGTTGACTCACTTCATGAATTCAGGAGTTAATTGGATGATTCTTATGGTATCTTAGGTGTTGGGTAACACATTGTTTGATAACATACTAATTGATAACACATTGTTTTAGAAAACATACTATTGGATAACATATTGTGTTATATTTTATATTTTCACTTTATGAGATATATTTTTAAATTATAATAAAGTGTAAATATAATATAATATTATTGTTTATTGGAAGCTTCTAGAAGGGGCCGAACCCTTGAGGGAAAAAGAATAAATACATGGTCTTGGATTGCTTCTCATCATCTAGGAATTGTTATTTGAATTTGATGAATCTTTGTGGAGCCAAGGGTTTCTGCAAAATTTCTACTTTGGTCTTTGGGAATGATAACTCCCATTGATTAGCATAACTAAGGTGGTGAAATATTCCTCTGAAGGGTTGCATTGCAAGTGGAAGATAGTTAGTCTTTCACATTGAGCTTATTGCATCCTACTTCAACTATCATGGAGGTCGACTTCATTGGGAGTATGTAGAAGATTATTTGTTGAGATCTATTTTGGAATTGATTCATTTAGGAGAATAAGGGCGCTCCCTTTGGGAGTATTTTGGGTGATATTTTGTAAAGTTTCAGTTTCATTTTCAAACGTTGTCTTGGAGGTCGATTTGCCTATGTGAGTCTCATAATTTTTTCTCATATTCTTTGATTGAGGGGGCCAATCATTCTAGGTATTGTTGCATTCAATTCCTATCATCGATACAATCGTTTTAGGGGAAAATTGGAAGGAGTTTGGTGCTGCAATTAATTATTTAAACATTTTCCAAGCAAGGATAGAGGTGGCTAATTGAAGACTACGATTGGGTTTGAAGTAAGTCCATTTTGCATTGCTAGTGGTTGCCACCTCATCTTCTTTCAAGGGCACAAATTGTAACCAGGTTCCTTTAGATTGAACTGCATCCATCATAGTATATATAATAGTTTACATTTTAGTTGTAGGTGCATGTCATTACCAAGATTATCATATATTGGAAGTCTATTGTAATGCCAAGAGTCTTGGCCTTTCCATATCAACATTGTATTGGACAATATTTCTCAATAAAGGAGAGCTATAAGTTGCTAGTCAAATATTGTTGTAAATAAGCATGTTCATATCCTACAAGATCAACATATTATTATGCATGCCAAGCATTTGACAAAATGTCCCTTGGCTGTAGATGCACTTTTTACATATAAGATTCATATATTTGCATCCAAAATTACCAAAACATACTTGAATTTCATTTCTACCTTGATAGTAGTTAGTTTGCATTGTTCTAAAGCATTCATACATATCATTTGTCATCAAACAAACAATAAACAAACACTCAAAAAATTATAATAGAGAGCTAGAAGGTTACATGAAAAGTGTTTGAAAATATTCCTTGAGCTTCATATCAGAAAATTATGATCAAAACTAGCATGGTTCATTATCACCACTTGTGACGTATGAGTCCCAATATACCCATTTTTAGGCATTTTCTATAGATCTTGGTTTAGCAATTCCAGATTCTAGTTTTGGCCTAAAACCCTAAACTAGGACAAAATTTCCCCTAATGGTATATGAGTCCCAATATGCATCAAAAAATAGTATTTCCAAGATTTCAGGCCTTCATTCAAGCTTCTTCAGGTTCCAAGTGCACCTTTGTTGCATCTCTGGTTTGCTGCTCTTATTTCAGTTCATTTTCTAGGTCATTTACTTAAGTCTTGCATGCTATTTACATTTTTTTTCTTTCCAAGCCCTAGCTTGGTGGTGAACCCCCTTTTTGACCTTTAATCACACCCTAGGACACCTTATTGTAGATTTCTTTCCCTCATTACATCCCTTGATTGATATCTCCAAGGTATCCTTGAATGAAACTTGGAGAAAATTGGTTTTCATATGTGCTAAACCATAAGAGTGATATTTTTTTATGTTTCAATCTTAATGGGTGGTTATGTAGTTGCACATGGCATGATTTGAATATATTTCCACCATTCTAGAGGCCTCTATCTATTTCTTTATTACATGGTCATGGAAGCATGAGAAGCTACCACATGGATTTAGCCAAGGAATTATTTCATGGTGAAGTCTTTGTTGAGTGGGAAAAGTGACTCCACATGGAGAAATATGATTAGCTCATTCTTTTTTCAAATCAGGTCAATCTTTTTAAAGTTGTTTGACCCCATCGATGTCATCCGATCAAATTGCTTGATTGAATATCAATTGTCTAATATTCAAATCTTATGAATGGGTAGTTGTATGCTTTGGTTTGCACAAGTGAAGAGTAATAGAAAATAAGATTCCCCTGAGCCATAAATTTAATGCTTTTGTCTCATAAAAGCCAATTTTCATGCATTCTAACAAATCACATAAGATTTCTTAGTGTATGGAGATAGAATTAAGTGAGTTTGTGAACTATTCTACATCAAACTAGGGTTTTTGCAACCGTAAACTAGTAAGTTCATTTCTTGCTAAAATATTGCTCAATTTCCATCAAAATTTCTTGTAACTACTTGTTGCATTGAAATTGAATGCTAGGGTTTACAATAAACTAGGAATTTATTGCTTTTTAGTGACTTGATTAAATTTTCCCTACTTTCTATTTGAATTACATCAAGAACCCTATAATTATTAAGAAACCCTAGTTTTCTCCCAATTCATTGCAAAAATTTCTCCTCCCTAAACCTAACCTTCTAGTTCCACCACAAGAAGAGCTTTACATGAAGATTTAGTGGCTCAATTACTAGGTTCCTGAGAGATTCAAAGTTTAGGGACCTAGTTCCATTGAGGATTTGGTGGATGTTTTTCATGGGGTTAAGGATGTTGACATTCCGGTATTCAGTTGGTCTCTTTTATATCACTAGTATGGGAAGTGAAATGTTGATGCTCCCATGTCAAATGTGTGGAAATATGGTTTAGGGAAGCTATTTGTACCTAATGTGTTTATGTATGTTGACCTATTGAAGGGTATAGCTATAAATTATGATGATAAAATAAAGATTGTTAAGACATCAATAAGAAAGGATATGGTAAATATTGATAGGGAATCAATTGTAGAGGTATTCAAGCTCAATGTTTTGGCTTTAACAAACCTATTGATTTTAAGGCTTTTAAGAATAAATATAACCAAAATAGGAGCACATACAAAGCTATGTTGTTGCCAATATTTAGGGTTAAATTCCACAATGGAAAGTGTGTTAGGATTTCCCCCAATAAATTGGAACCTTTCAAAATTAACAGTTTTGAAAATTATTTCATCAAGACTATATATTCACTATGTACAGTTTTAGGAATGGATAAACATGAAATAGTTTTGATTTCTCTAGAATGTTTATGTTAGTTGACATTTAGAATGTCCCGGTCAATGAAGAATTTTATTTTGCTACATACTTGTCCAATACCATGAACCAAGCATTGGTTGATCTCAAGGAGGGAAAATAGGAACTAGATTTTGGTGGTATTCTTTGCTCTCCCACATGTTCCTATATAGACAAAGAAAGGATCTTGGTACTACACTCCAAATATGTGACAAGGGGAAAGATGGCTTTGAGTATCTTGTTCATCAATAGACACATGTGTGGGATAGGGATTGTTAGTAAGCAAGATTTGTCACCTTTAGAAACCACTTTGCTACAAGGGTTTTGCATTTTCTACATGGTCAAGTACCAAGGGTTCCTACTGAATTATTATATTTTTTGAGGCCCATGGAAAGAAATCCTAATTTAGGTGTCAAGAATAACTAGGAAACTTATTTCTCAATTTTGATTGCATTGTGATAAGGATATGGGAAGCTTTGTAGGACCTCACGTCTTACCAATTTATATTACAATTTTTGGCCAAATTGGACATTGAACTAAATTTTTTAAACTAAATCTTCACTTTCAAGAACCTATAGTGGCTAAAATGTGAGGAATTTGAAGATGATGCAAACTAGTGATTTGTGACATTTTTTCTATAGATTCTAAATATATTGTTTTCAATTTTTTTGGAATCAAATTTCACTTAATTTTCCATCTCCTTCGAAAACTATTTTTTAATAGTAAGCACCTTTTTTAAAGAGTGATGTTACTAGCTAACGCATAACTTTTTTTCTATGAGGGATAAAATTATAAATTTTTCAAATCTAGATTCATATCTACAATATCCAGTGGATGGAATTGGTTTCATAGCATTTCATTGAATATTTTTTCTTAATTAATTTTCAAAATTGTCAAACCAGTTACAATTTAGACATGATTCACTGTCTAAAACATAACTTTCTTTGTATGTATCAAAATTCAATTTTTTTTGTTGGATCAAGGACATCAATAGTGCACTATATTTTAAAAAATTTTCTTGATAATCTACTATTTATCCACATGTGCAGAACAAGGAGCTTGATTTTTAGTGAAAATGTATGTTTAATCAAGCTAAAAAAATACATAATAAAACTACTAAAACATATTAAAATTATATTTGATGGATAGCTTTTTCTAAGGACTATCATCATCTAGTTGGGTCTAAGAAGTCTCCTCCATTTTCATCCTCGGCTTGAGCTTTGAAGGGAAAATCTTTACAGAGATTTGGTAGAAGAGGGAGAGAAGGGGGAAAAAGGGGGGTTCTAGCGAACCAAGGTTCGCTACAACTAGGGGGTTTGCTAGAACCCTCCTTCTAGTGAACCCCCTTTTAAATGAAATTTAAAAAATAAAACCCATTAAAGGGGGGTTCGCTAGAAGGGGAGTTTCTAGCAAACCCCCTAGTTCTAGCGAACCCCCTAAAGTTTTTTCCATCCAAAAATGCATTTTTCCTTCCTCAACAGATGTGTAAACTAGTCTTGTGGGTTTATGTCCATTGAGGATCATTTTTGCAAGCCATATGGCAGTTGGTTGATACTAAAGAAGTGCACTTCGCTAACTAGAAAAATGGTTTTTTCTTGCCATTCCTAGCTATATTCTCAAATTTTAGAATGAATAAGGAGGGATGGAAGAAATTATATGATAAACTCAAACCCCTCAAATGACCATTAGGATAAAGGTGGAAGAGGGAGAGAAGAAGAGGGGTGGAGAGGGGAGGGGAGGAGATAAATAGGGTGATATAGAAAGATAGAGAGGGATAGAAATGAGACATATAGAGGGAGATAGATAGACCATGGGGAGATATAGAAGGGGATATGGATAAAAGATAGGAAGGGAGTGGAGAAAAGATAAAGAAGACAGGAGGAAGGAAGAAAGGGGGGAAAGGGATAGAGAAAGGATAGAGAGATAGAAAGAGATAGTACAATGAGGCATGACATGAGTGTAAAACAGACAGACAGACACAGAATGTAGGGCAAAGATGAGACAAAGAAATAACAGGAGGACATGAATAGGGAGTACACACAGCTTGAAAGACAAAAAGACAGACAGAGGGAATGAAGGAAAGAGGGATGGATATGAGTGAGATATGGAAATGAAGGAATATATAGGGGAGGGGATGGAGAGAGAGGAGGAAAGGGATATGGAGATAGAGGATAGATATAACTTTGAAATATGGTGGAAAGATGGAACATATAGAGGGGAGTGGAATGAAAGAAAAGAGGAAAGAGGACGAAGGATAGTGGAGGAAATGGTGGAGGAAGGGGAGTAAGAGAGACAAAGGTAAGTGATGGTATAAGCTTAGAGAGGGGTAGAGGCATAGAGATAGAGATAGAGTTGGAGGAAAAGGAGTGTATGTACATAATATTTATATTTAATAAATCATATTTCATAAAATATGTAATAATAAAAATAGATAAATATTAAACTTATAATATATTTAATTAGTAATATCTATAAGAAGTTAAATGACATTTATATTTAATAATGTATAGTGTATATAAATATTAAATATATAATATCTAAATATAATAATATTATGCTAAAAATAATTACATTATTAAATATATATAATAATTATTGGGACAATGAGAGTGAATATATATATATAAGTATGCAGAAAAAACAAGCAATAGTGCATGGTGTGTTGGTTGTGCGTGGCATTGTTGTTCTTGCCACCAAGGTTCAAACCCCATTGGGGTGCTATTCTTGAGTGGTTGTATTCCGGTTCATAGCTCCGGTTCAAAAGCGTTTACCCCTTGAATAAAAAAAAAGAAAAAGTATTATAGAAAATTTATTAAATTCATATTATTTTATGTTTAGATAATATTATAATATTATTTAATTTAAAGTAATTTTAAAAATAATTAAACTTATAGAAAATTTATTTTCAATAATAATAAGAATAATATATTATAATTTTAAAAGTAATACAAATGTAATATAACTATGTTAAACAAAATAATTAAAAAATTTATTCTTTGAAAATGATATCTCATTATTTATATATGTTGTTTAATAAGATATATATGCTAGTGAATATTTATATTTATATTGTATAATATATAATATATAAATAATATATATTATGTTATTTGTATTCTATAATGAAAAATAAATATATTTGATCATTCATTAAAGAAGAAAAATAAAATTATCTAATATTTTTTCTTTCCATTATGTAAATTATTCTATACAAATTAAAACTTTGTCATTAGTATAGATTACAAAAAAATATTGACAAAAATATATTATATTAAATTAACAAAAAAATTATAAATATAAATATAAAATAATTATAGTTAGTTATTATTATATATTATATTATATTTATGTATATAGTATTTAATATATTTATATTTATATTTAATATTATATGACATTATGGAAATAATATAATATTTTTAAATTATTTATAATATTTTGTTGCAAGTAAGAGGTCGTGAGGTCTAGTCTCCCCTCAAACTTGTGGTACTGAGGGCGTGTAGTTTATAGGGGGATGGATAAAAGAAAATATGTAATAATCATAATTTTAGATATTTAAATTAGAAAATATTATATTTTAAAGTACATAAATATGCAATTATTACTTAAAATTTCATGAAAAAATAACAAAAAAAAATTTCACCCCATGATAACTGTAAAAATAAACATAATAACATAATGAAAATTATTTGTTGATTTTATTTATTGTCTTGCAATACTAATTAAAATAAAACATATTAATGAAAAAATATATATTACTATGTTAAATTTATTTGCTAATAAAAATAAAAATATATATATGGGCGGGCAAAAAAAAATTAACACTTATAGCTAACTACCATTCATTGTACTCAAACATCGAAAAATGAGAAAGGTTAAAAAAATGGAGAAAAACATTCAACAGACCAAATTAATATAACTGCATTGCAATATTTCTACTTAAATGTACGGTTGATAGTGAAAATCAGGTCGTCCATTTCCAAATATGATACGTCGAAAATATTTGTGCCGGCAAAAAGAAATTACCACTTATAGCTAACTACCATTCATTGTACTCAAACATCGAAAAATGAGAAAGGTTAGAAGAATAGGGAAAAACATTTAACGGACCAAATTAATATAACTGTGTTGCAATATTTCTACTTAATTGTACGGTTGATAGTGAAAATCAGGTCGGCCATTTCCAAATATGATATGCCTTCGACATAAAAAAATCTATCTAGTATAAACAAATTTAATTAAGAGAAACAAAATTAAAAGAAACTACAAATTATAATTGACGTCTATGACTTGTGTATATGCATTTTCTTATATGACTTGTGTATATGCATTTTCTTATAAGGCCTTTCTATTTGTGTCATATGGGTCGGTCATACTTTGAAGACCTTTTTACCTAATTGTAAACTATAAGATAGATTTCTATTTGTGTCATGTGGGTCGGTCATGGGGTTGGAGCTTGTGAGTCATACCTTATCGGCCTCGAAGTTCATAATACTGAAATATTGAAATTTAAGCTACAATATGACTCTATTAAAATTCTTGGATTGATTTATAGAAGCATGTTTTGCCTCGAAATTCATTATATTGTGGTTTTTGTTAGGGAGGGAACTTCAGATTTACTTGTGAAAGTACTGTGGGGCAAAGCGCGTAAAGAATGACGGAGATGGAGGTGGAATATGGATGGGATCCGTTACATGATGCAATTTCAAAGGTTAAGCAATTCGTGGAAGGGAAGGTCCAATTCAGAGCTGAGGACTATATGATGATTTATACTGAAATATACGAAAAGTACTTTAGAGTGAAGTCGACATTGATGCAGTCTGAATATGAGAAAACTTTACAAGATCATATCAATTCAACAGTAGTCCCCGCACTGATGGAGAAAGAAGATGAGCTTCTTTTGACAGAATTTGTAAAGCAATGGGAATATTACAAACGAATGGTTACCATTCTATTGAAAATTGTGTTTTTTCAAATTTTGACCCATCTGGAAAAACCTAACGAAGCTACTCAGAGATGCTTCCTTAAAATGGTCTACAATGAAGTTTTGCGTAGTAATGTGCAAGTTGCTATGATAGTTCAAATTAATAAAATGCGGGATGGTGAGAGAATTCTTGATGGGACTGTATTGAAGAATGTTGTGAGTATGCTGTGGGATTCTGGGATGGACTATTATAAAGATTTAGAGTTGGCTATTTTCAAAAATACCACCATATACTATTCCAGAAAGGCTGCTTCATGGATATGTGAGTATTCTTGTCTAGACTACTTGTTGAATGTTGTTAAATGTTTGAGGTTTGAGAAAGAAACAATTTCAATGCTTTGTGTGCATCAGAGTAGCCATGCTAGGTTTGTAGAAATCGTAGAAAATGAACTTCTTTGCAAGCATGAATGTCAACTTTTGAAGAAAGATTCAGATTGCCATCTATTGTTGAGAAATGACAAGATGGATGGTCTTTCAGAGATGTTTAAGTTGTTTTCTGGGATAGATAAAGGCATTCAGCTCATGGCCAAAATATTTAGACAGCATGTTATCAGGCATGGTACATCGTTGGTTAAACATGGAGGACAAATGGTGGTAGAGGCAATAAAGGCAAACAACAAAAAAGAAATTATTGCAAGTGAAAAGGATCGGTTTTTGAGAAGTGTTATCCAATTGCAAGAGAAATACTTACAAAGTGTGGAGGAGAATTTTATGAACCACTTCCTTTTCAAAGATGCACTCATGGCGGCCTTTCAGATTTTGTGCAATCAACAAGTTGCAGGAAATAGTATTTGGGAATTGTTGGTCACATTTTGTCACAATATTTTGACAAATAGAAATATGAAATATGAAGATGGTGAAGATGCCCTTGAAAAGGTTGCAAATATTTTTACTTGCGTCTATGACAAAGACATGGTTGCAGAGTTGTATAGGAAAAAGCTCGGAGACAGGCTTTTGTCCCACACAAGTTCAAATCTTGATTATGAAGAGAGTATGTTAGTCAAGCTGAAGTTGACATGTGGACGACAATTTACATCTAGAATGGAGGGCATGCTTACTGATTGGACATTGGCAACGGAAACCCAATCAGATTTTGAGGAATACCTCAGTCAGAATCCTCTTCATCCTTGTTTTGGAATAGAATTCTCTGTGACAGTTTTGACATCTGGATTCTGGCCAAGCTATAAGTCACCTGATTCACTTGTCCTTCCTCTTGAAATGGTGAGGCATTTAGAGACATTCAAGGAATTCTATAACAGAGAAAAAGAGAACAGAAGACTAACATGGAAATATTCTCTGGGAACATGCATTATTACTGGAAGATTTGACCAAGGTGAAATTCAAATAGTTGGAACCCCTTGTCATGCAAGTGCACTGTTGTTGTTCAATGAAACAGAGAGGCTGAGTTTTTCAGAAATTAAATCCCAGTTGGGTTTGGAAGTTGAGGATACAATCGCATTGCTGAATTCCCTTGCATGTTCAAAATACAAAATCCTAGGTAAACTACCAGATTCACAATCGGTGAGGCAAACAGATTGTTTTGAATTCAATGCAAAATTTTCTACTGAAAAGAGGAAGATCCGACTTCCGGCACCCATAGCCAATGTAAAAGAAAACATTGGGAAGGATGTGATTCAACATAGACATCAGTTGCTTGATGCTTCGATCGTAAGAATTATGAAGAAAGGAAAGGTATTAGCTCATAAGGAGCTAGTGAAGCAATGCATTGAGCTGGTTAAAGACATGTTCAAGCCAGATATGAAGGAAGTTAAAAAGAGAATTGAAAATCTCATCGACAGGGAATTCTTAGAGAGAGATAAAGAAAATCTTGACATGTACAATTATTTACCTTGACATTGGTTCAGAGAAGAGGCCATTAGATGTGTCTTACATTTTCTCCACGGTCTGCAATCTAATCTTATCCTTATCTTGACTGACTGCCAAAGTTGATTGCTCTTATTCTTATCATATGCAAAATTGGAACATTGTGGATAGGGGTCAATTACTCTTGGATTTGTCTCATGAGCTGAACAACTTAGTTGAGCTTGACAGGGCTGTTTAAAGCCTGGCACTGTACTTCTTCTTGTTTTAATAATTTTTTACCCTTCTTTTAGTTTGAAGTTGATTGATCGCAAGGTTTAACCGCCATCTTGCAACTATAAATAAAATTGCCTGGAGTTGTGAGAGTCTATTATCTTAAATCGTAGATATCAAGAGAAAACACTCTACAGAGTTAGAGTTCTGCATATCTGTAATTGATTTATATAAATAAAGATTATTGTTGCAGCAGAACTCTGTTCCATTCTTATGTTCTGTTACTGTCTTAGTGATCAGAATATTGTTTCTTGTCTGTTATGCTATTTCTTCGTATACTGTTAATTTTTTCTCTTTAACACCAACAATTGGTATCAGAGCAAGTTTGGTTGCAAGAGTCTATTTTGTTTTAATAGGAACAGTTGCAAATGCGAGGGAGAAATTATAACAGTGTTAGTGAAGGAGAGTTGTAGAATTTTGGATTTGAAAAGCAGAGTTAGTTAAGAGAGAATAGATGTTTGAAGATCAAAAACTTAGGCATTGTGAAGGAGCGTTGTAGTGAAAAAGCAGAATTCGTTAAGAGAGAATAGATGTTTGAAGATCAAAAACTTAGGCATTGTGAAGGAGAGTTGTAGTGAAAAGCAGAATTTGTTAAGAGAGAATAGATATTTTAAGATCTAGGCATTGTGAAGGAGAGTTGTAGAATTTCGGATTTGAAAAGCAGAATTTTTAAAGAGAGAATAGATGTCTGAAGATCAAAAAATTAGGCATTGTGATGGAGAGATCAGTACAATATTAAAGATATGCTCCATCAATAAAAAAAATCAATCTTGTTGTCTCTAACTTGTCTTTCTGTGCACAATTACAAGCTACAGTTTGGACCCTAAAGTCGAGTTGCAAGCTTGCTAGAGTTTGGAATTGGCTTGGAGTTGCATGTCCCTAGATACATTTTGAAAACTTGAAGTCTAAAATGTATATTGTATATTGGTCTTTGAAGTCTAAATTGCAATCATATAGAAGTTAAGAATTATGTCTAAAATTTTCATGTATCAGTTGCATTTTGGATTGTCTGAAATGGATGTCCTAAGTCAACATTTGAAGGCCAAGTTGGATAATAGTTAGAGTTTGGACTTGTCTTTCCAATTCTCAGGAACTGCACATTGTTTTTGATAAGGTAAGTAGGGATTTTGAAAGGGCCCTTATCCCTTTTACATAAAAGAAGATTTAGCAATAAGGTCCACAGGACAAGGAACAACCAACAGAAGAGACAGCCAAAAGGCACAGCCAAAAGTCAACAAAAAACAGGGCAAAACACAGCAGGGGATACCAACCCACAAAACAAAGTCAAGGTGGTTTAAAGAATTGTCCCAAAGATTTTTGTTGCATCATAATACAGGGATTCCTCTCCTCCAAAATTTTCAGCTTTTTGTTACAAGGGGGAGGAGGAAGACCACCATTAGAATCAACCAAGCCCAAAGAATCAACAAAGGGGTCCAACTTAGAGGGTTCCTCAACAACATCATTCTGAATCTCTTGACATA
>VDFB02354162.1:153420-188978 GCA_007258455.2 Sequoia sempervirens
CTTTCTCTTCTCTCTATTTTGCAACCTCACCAAATACCAACCTTTTGTAATCTTAGAACTACACACACACACACACACACACACACACACACATATATATATAAACCTCAAATATCACAAATTTCTAGATCAAGATTCAAATATGTATCTAATCATTATCAAGTCATGCACATGGCTCATACCTTACTCTATTAGAAGGATAATGCCTTTTGAAATAGAAATCTTCCAGGATCACCCAAGATCAACATCATAAGAGAAAATAAACCATGACACAAAATCCTTTAAATTGCATATGAAACCACCAGGGACAAAACCATCAATCAAATTTGGAATTAATGTGCAACTAGGCCAAAGAAGAGAAAAATGAAATAGGAAAACCTCACCAAAAATTCACAAATGGTTCAAGACAAGAAAATGTATCATATCCTACCACTGATTTTAATTTACACAATGACCATATGGAGTCAGGAGTAATTCATCAATGTTGAGGATACCACAACACCCACAAGGTTAATCATCAAACCTATGCCTTCAAATGTAGATCAAGAATCATAAAATTAAGATTGATAGGTGGGTGGATAGTGTTTAGAAGCAAATAATTCACTTCATATTTATTTGAACATGCACCATCCACATGGAAATACACAATATAGAGTGAGTTGCTAAGGAAAAGTCGTGCACACAAATCTTGGAGATGACCTACATGAATATTGATGCTAGTGGAGAATAAAACATGTACATGCTATAGATAGTCATTGCATAGGTACAATCACTATAGACATAGAGACCAAAATCCTAACTGGTGGGCACATGAACACAAGGGCATGTGCAAGAGTATTGTAGTTTGGTAAAAGGGGAAATGTTAATGAAAGGAGGTTATGGGTAATGAGAATCCATTGAGAAGCTAATGTGAGAAATGAGAGGTCCATTACCAAAAACCAAAGGCTATCACAATTACACAAAATTAGCTACAAATAATCAAAAACCTATTACAAGGAAATAAGAATCATGAAAAATTGGAAAACACACCAAAAGCTCCATATAAAAACCACTTAATTTCACTTAAGAACACTGTAGAAAATGTTCACGAAGATTTGTTACATGATTTTTCAGAAGATAGCCATCTCAACATAATGAGATACTTGTAAGGTATGTGGTGACCACAACCAAACCAAAACTACCAAACACAAAAGAGCACCACAAGAATAGAGTAAATATAAGCAATTGGATTAGCCTTCCTTAGCAGTGAAAATAATAGAATCGAGAATATATGCACTACTAACAAGTGATAAGAGGCAACAATAAGATAGAAGGGGGTACCTCAAAGCAAAGTAGAGTATTGCAACACTAGGTAGTAAAATAGTTTACCACATAGTATTGCAAATGAAGGAGAACACACTTTCAAAAAGTTATTGTAATAACAACACACAAAATATAACCCAACAAATATATCTAGGAAAACAAAAGGTAACATAGAAAATAAAACATAAAGTTTGACTATAAAATTGGGTGCAAACCCACATCAAATGTACTTGGGGACATTTATTACAAGTGGATACAGTAAAAACCCTAGAAATATATATCTATATGTACACCACAAAACAAGTTTGCAACAATAAGAGTAGAAGAAAACTAACCACCAAGAAATAATGCAATAAAAAGCAACATCATAGATGCACAAGTTCATTATGGTCAGTAACTACAAGAGTTGCACAAAGATGTAATGTTCCCATTTTGGCCTTACACTCTTCATTTGGATTTAGCCTATTTCTGAAAATTTGTAGGCTAAGCTGAAGTAGAAAATTAGGGTTTCCTCTTTCAGATACTGCTCAGTTGGCGTTCAGAGGATGTTGTACAAACTTTCTATTTTTAGCAATTCACTAATTTTAGCAAGTCTATCTTTTAGCAGTATTTGTTTAGCAGCAGTTCAATCCCTTGCAGTTTGGTTGTTCAATTTGGCTTTTTGATGGTTTTGAAGCGAACTTACTATTTTTGGCATTGGCTATTTATAGTAAGTCTAAATTTGGTAGTAGCATCATCAACAATTCAGCTCAAGGCATCTTGCTATTCTTCAGTTTCAATTTGTCTTTGGTTATCTCAATGGACTAAGTTTATACTTAGTCAATTTTATGTTACTCAATTGTACCCCACACCTAGGAGTGATAACTTCATGTTGTTTTTAAAGAGGGGACATTATGGGGTCAATTGTGCATTTAATGATTTATTAAATGCTTTATTATTGCATTATTAAGTTGGATGCCTAAAGGGAGGTTGAATAAATTTTATTATTTCAAAAAGTAAAATGCTTAAAAGTGGTGTCCCTCTTGGAAGTTGAAGTGATTCAACTTCTTGGAGTTTGAAGTGATTTAGTTGCCAATTGAAGCTTATATATAGAGGCTTTGAAAAGAGTTCTTCATCTTTGGAAAAATATAATGTTATGTTGTTGGTTTGAAATTCAGAATCTAGCTAAGGGATAGCTTATAAAATTTACTCCACTCTTTGGACTTGAAACTATGGTTCCCTAGGTGGTGGATTGAGAGTGTGCGTCATCCTGAAGTACATATTGAGCATTATTGTGGAGTTTTGGTGAGATATTCCAGTTTTCATCTTGTTGGTTTTTTAATGGCTGAAGTAGAATTTCAATTACAACTCTTTGAGAAAATTTAATATCATTATGGGTATTTGTTATAATTCTTTCTATGTTCAAGGCGCCCCTATTGGTAGAGTTTCAAATTTTATCTTGCAGCCATCATTTTTCTATGGAAATCGCCCTCTTCTAGGGTCGTACTTGTTCATAAGTTGCATTGATTTATGTGTTGGGCATCTTTGGAGTTGTTGGTGCCTTGCTACTTGGTTTTTTCTTGGATTCCTAGCAATTGGAAGGTGTGTTTTAAGTTTGAGTTGTATTGGTGAAGTATGGAAGGAGTTTAGAGCTCTTTGGTTGAATACTTGCTTGCTAGTCTGAACTTTAGATTGCTGGTATTTCATATCAGACCTAGTTCTTTTTGTATTATGCTATAGTTTTGGGGTATTTATGCTTCTAGTTTCATATGCATTCAATTTGGAGGGGATAGGAGCATTTTGGGTGAAGATATGAACAATATAGTGATGGATAATTGCTGGTAAGAAATCTCAATTTGCTGGTTATCTTTATCAGACCTAGTTATTCTAGCTTTTTGCAATGTTTCTTTCAATTTATTTCCCATGTTTGTAATCGGAGATATAGTGGAAAAACATTGCAAAATTTTGGAGCAGATTTCATTGTAAAAATCATTGTATTTGGCACTTATTACTTGTAGATGTTTTGCATTGTAAGACTATAAATTGTAGTATTGTTCTAGTCCTTTAGTTGCTACAAATTTTATATATTACTCTCTCATATTTGTAACCCCTGGATGGTTTACTGCTAGTGTGGAAAAAGAACATTCCAATCTTTCATTTATCACCCAGTATTAAGTGGATAATCCCCACTGTTGAGTGGATGTCTGCCACAGGGGAAGAATTAGTTTTGCATTGTAATATTTTTTCCCCCCATTGTTGAAGTGGTAGCATGGAAATTCTCATGGCCAGTTCACTACCTAAGTTCATTTCAATTTGAAATAAGTGCTCTGCCATATGTTAGCACCTCACCTTCCAAAAGGATCTTGTGTGCACATTCTTTCCATTGAGTCTTATCATTTACTTTCAAGTTGTAATCAGTTTCAGTTGTTGGGTTATTTGATCCTAGGGATCCTCTGACCATATGCCCTCCCCTCTTCCTTTAGTGGTTTTAGGGTGCATTCTTGGTTAGATTTTCTTTGATATGATTTGGTTTTGGCACTAACACTAATCAAACTAGCCAAGTGTTGGTTATTGTGTTATAATTCTAGCAAAAAATTGGTTAGCATATTTCAAAAGACAACAAGATCAAAAAAATAAAAAGAGAAATATGTTAGGCACATAAATATTAAGAGGGGGTAATTATTATTTAATATTTTTTACTCCTAAATCACCACATTCAAAATATCATGAAAACATAATCAATGGAAATTCATGTAATCAACACATCTACACAAGAGAATACAAGGTCTACGTCAAATTCTTGAAGGGAAAACCCATAGTGATAAAAGATTCTTGGATCTACTGTCCAAATCCAACCTCATAAATAATATGAAACTTACAAAAGTTTATGGACACCAACCGATTGAAGACACCAATATCCTTACAATGAATTCATAGACACCAACCCCCTTACCTGAGCACCAAATCAACCACTGAGCACCAAATAAGATTAAGAGGCTTCAGCCTCATATTACAAAAAGAAATATGGATCTTATTTCACTCTACCTACTCTACATCAATAGGAAAACATCTGTAATGTATGAAAATTTTATTTTAATTATATTTTCTGTAATAAAATTAAAAAGCTCACTATCAAATTTCATCCACAAACATATAGAGAAAATGAACATAGTTTCAAGCCTAGTTGCAATGTGCAATAGGAAAAATCTTGATTTTATTAAATGGGGAAAATCAACTATTACACTCCAATCAATAGATGAAGGTTGTAACAAGCCATATGAAACCCTTGGAAACCACTTGCAATATGATTTGCAACAACAAATCAAAGTACAAAGACACTCTTCTCTCCAACACCTGTAACTCCAAGATCTTATTTTCTTCAAACATGTCTTCAATCTGCTCTTGATTTGGGTTGATTTTTTTTTCTCTACCAACACTCTCAAACCTATCCAACCAACACTGAAATAATCTCCTGAAGGTAGCAATGCCCTTCTTCTTCTCCTCTATGTCTTTTCTCTAAAAACTGTGTTGAAAATGAATGGAATTTCATTTTATTTCTTTATGCTTTCCTGGAATGAAATTTCAATGCATTACAATGTCATTTGCTTTCATTCAACACCACCATAGGAAAATCAATGCCCTCACCCCACAAAAGGCTAAAATAAATTCAATTTAATATTCCAATATGCATAAAATATGCATTTTTCCTTCTCAACTTGGTAAAAAATGCAATAGGTGTTTTAAATGACTTCTATGCTCTCAACAATAAAGAAAAAAGTTGATTCCACAATTTGGGCACCCACCTCCTTGGTCCCTATTTTTTAGGAGTTGTGGAAATTTAAAATATTAGTTACAAATGGCTTTAATGACTTAAATAAACCCATACCATAAATTGTGTTTCCCTACTTTTTCCTACTTTTTCCTACTTTTTCAGTTTTAAATCACATTTTCCATGATTCTCCTTAACCAAATTGCCCTCAAATTGAAAACCAAATTTAAATTCAAATTCAACACATCACAAGATAATTATCCCCACACCAAAATATGAATTTCAATATTCAAACATGAAATTCAAAGCATCAAAATTGCAAAATTTAAAAATAAAACCTTCAAGTTGACACAGGATTGCACTAAGCCATGGATGCTCTTGCATTAGACATTCATGGTAGAAGAAAAGTGATCCTATCACTTTCCAAGAGGATATACAAGCTGAATAACCTCAGCCTCAAACATCCATGAAGAGTCCTCCATAGGTCTTCCAAAGCATTTCACCAAATATTCCATGTATTGCTTCTTTCTTGTGCTTCTTTTCACCCTACTATCAAGAATTGCTTCAATCTTTTCATTCTCTAGAGTAGGTGTGAATGATTGTGGCTATCTTGTTGCTGCAACTTCATCATTTTCACCTCCATGGAATATGGTTAGATTTAAAATATTAAATATTGGAGAAATATTTAAGTCATTGGGTAATTCTACCTCATAAGCATTACCTAGTTCATGTTTTCTCACAATCTGGCAAGGTCCAATCTTCTTCATTTTCCACTTGTTGTAGTTACCCATTGGAAACCTCTCCTTTCTCAAATTCACCATTACCTCATCACCAACTTGGAACTCTTTGTATCTTCTCTTCAAATCAGCATTAGTCTTGTGTTGAAAATTCACTTTATGAATGTGCTTTTTTACTTCATGAAATTTCACTTTTCCAATGCTTTTTGAAAGATATAATGTTGCTGCAACTTGGTTTCCTTCACTCAAAACAGCATTAGTAATGCCATCAAATGCTCAATTTCAACACTACATGACAAGGAATCATGCCCACCAATCAACACATTTTCACTTCCATTGTTCTCAAACAAGTATTCTTCAAAAAACTCTTCATTAACATTCAAATTCAACTTTATCAAAAGAAATTTCTGCTGCAACTAACTTATCTACTTCTTCACTATCTCTCTCATCAAAGGAAATAATAAAACCAGATTTTACCTTACCCTCTGCTGCTACCTTCATTTCACCTGAGATTTCTTCTTCAATTTGAGTGAAATTTTTTCCTTTCTCATCTTCATCATAGTTAATGTTAACAAAGCCAACATATTCTTGCTTCAAACCATCTATTTTTTTTTATTTCATCAACCAAACAAGACCTTGAATTGCTGCAAACCTTAGCCATTTCTTATTTCAATGGCTTCAATTTGTGTTTCACTCCATCTTTCTTCAATATCTACATGTTGTTATAACCATCGTGCATTGCCTTCTTGTCAAATTGACAAGGTCTTTCTAGAAGAATATGGAAAGAATCCATTGGTATAATATCACATAATACTTCATCATAATAGCCTCCCATCTTAAATCTTACCTCACATTGTTTTATGATCAAAAGCTTCTTGTCATCTTGTACCCATGCTCTCTGATATGGATTCAGGTGCTTCTTCCTTTCTAGCTGCAATTTTCTTACCATTTCATCAAACACAAGATTGTCTATGCTTCCACTATCAATATTAACATTACATACCTTTCCTTCACACTTGCATCTTGTCGTAAAAAAAACTTCTTTTTTGAATGGATTTATCATCTTTCTTTAACAATGTTCTCCTAGCCATTAATGTTTCACCATCTTCTGCTTCTTCAGAATGTGATGATCATGCATCTTGTCTATTCACATTTGCTGCCCTATTCCACCATTTTATCCCATTTTTTAATCTTTTATTTTCCTCTTCTTCCCCTTTCTAATTAGATCTCTCTCCACCATATGGAGCCATGTCCTTTCAACCTTGTTTTTGCACATCTTACTTTGTCTGGATCCTATATCTCTTCAAATTCAAAATAATCCTCCATCTCATTCAACCAATATATTCATTCTTCTGGGTTTTGGCTTCCATTAAAGCTAGGTACATCCATTTTTTGTCTTTTTCCCAATTTTTTTAAAGCTTTCAGCAGTGGGTCATTTGCAACTACTGCAATTTATTCTCTTTGCTCAGTATCCAAACTAGCATTCTCTATACTTTCTTCTTCATCTTCATCATCTTCACTTCTTGGGTCTCTCATTCTTGCAAATCCTCTACTTATCTCATTTTGCAAAGGTTCAACCTACCTTCTCAAGGCTCTAAAATCATCATTTCTAACAAATTTATCTCCTCTTCCTCTTCCTATACCATGATGGGCTCCTCTTGCATACATTTACTCCAGTATCCACAAGCTCAATCCTGGTGCAGCTGCCTCTCTTTGGTGGTCTGTTACATACTCAAGACCTTCTGGCTCTGATACCACTAATGTATGAGCAATTTAATTTAATTATATTTGCTGAAATAAAATTAAAAATGTCACTATCAAATTTCATTCACAAACACATAGAGAAAATAAAAACAGTTTGAAGCCTGGTTGCAATGTGCAACAGGAAAAATCTTAATTTTATTAAATGGGGAAAATCAACTATTACACTCCAATCAATGGATGAAGGTTGTAACAAGCCATAAAAACCCCTTGGAAACCACTTTCAATCTTATTTTCAACAGAAAATCAAAGCATATAGACACTCTTCTATCTAGTACCTATAACTCCAATCTTCTTTTCTTCAAACATGTCTTCAATCTACTCAATTTGGGTTGTTTTTTTTTTCTCTACCAACACTCTCAAACCTATCCAACCAATGCTGAAATAATCTCTTGAAGGTAACAATGCCCTTCTTCTCCTCTATGTCCTTTCTCTAAAAAATTTGATGAAAATGAATGAAATTTCATTTTATTTTTTTATGCTTCCCTGGAATGCAATTTCAATGCATTACAATTTCATTTGCTTTCATTCAACACCACCACAAGAAAATCAATTCCCTCACCTCCAAAAAGGATAGAATAAATTCAATTTAATATTCCAATATGCATAAAATATGTGTTTTTCCTTCCCAACTTGGTCAAAAAAGCAATAGGTGCTTTAAATGACTTTTATGCTCTCACCAATAAAGCAAAAGTTGATTCCACAATCTGGGTGCCCACCTCCTAGGTCCCCATTTTTTAGGATTTGTGGAAATTTAAAATATGAGTTACAAATGGATTTAATGGCTCCAATAAACCCATACCATAAATTTTTATTTCTTGATTTTTCCCGCTTTTTCCCGCTTTCTCAATTTTAAATCATATTTTCCATGATTCTCCTTCACCAAATTGCCCCCAAATTGAAAACCAAATTTAAATTCAAATTTCCCACATCACATGATAATTATCCCCACACCAAAATATGAATTTCAATATTCAAACATGAAATTCAACACACCAAAATTGCAAAATTTAAAAACAAAACCTTCAAGTTGACATAGGATTGCACCAAGCCATGGATGCTCCTACATTAATCTCAATGTTCTCAACTTCCCTAACTTCTCTTTTTTCCTTGCACATTCATTTTACACATACATTTTTCATATAGACATGCCACTACACACCTCAATGAAAATGATCAAAATTGTATATATATCACTTCCATCATCTTAATGATATCTCATGTCGGCCTAGAACCCTTTAACACCATCCACAATTATCCATGTCCACCAAGGATAAACCTTAATTCAAAATGATATGAAATGTGCAGTTGGCTTGGCCCTAATTCAAATGTGTTACCACTAATGTTAGATGTCATTATGTGCTTCCTTCCATTATCTTAACTAGTCCCATTTTACCTTCACATGCTTACTCCAACTAGCACACACTTCCCTTCTCTAATGCAAACACTCAAACATTATTCATAGTGAAACAACAAACACAAAATTTACTTTATCACTTCTATCTTCTAGCTCTATGATTCAAATCCACTGAAATTGTAGATAAAGATACTTAATGTGTTGTAGTATTTGACTTCCAAATTACCACAAGGCATAACAAATAACAACAATAAAATTCTATACAAAATACAATGACAGTTCAATACAGTCCATATTTTTCTTATGCAAAGCAAACCTCAAAACATTCCTATAAATATTTCAAGACTTCTACAAAACTAGTAAACATACAACCATTGACAATTTCATATGTACCTCAACTTCCCATGTTGCCCTTATTCAATAATGATAACATTAACATTTTGCAACATCTACAATTAACAAAATTGATATACCACATTCACACATATTTGACATCAATGATAGTCTACAACACTAATGATAGTCTGCAACACTTTTCCATCAATGACAACACTAAGTTCAACAAAGAAAATGTATAATTAAAAGGTGTCTCACCCATTAGGTGAAATAGTGTTTGAGGTGCTGACCATGGATTGGTAGGTCTTCATGATCTTCATTTATACTTCCAAATCAAAATATGCCGTGGGTACACTTGTCTATAATTTTATAAGGCCCAATCCACAAATAATACACTTTCCATGCTTCCCTCTATTCTTTAGTCCTGTATCCACATGAGGACAATATTGTATTCTTGAAAGCATTTTTGGGTTACCTTTTACTCCATCTTTTGCCAAGTTCTAATAAAAAAATTTCATGTGAAATTCTCATGTTTTCATCCAATCATATAATTTCAGTCACTTTTTGAGATATTGATTCATTTTATTTCCCTTAGACCTCATGCATTAACTTATAAACTAACAAGTCCAGTTCAATAAGCATCTTGGTTTCCATTATATATACTAGCTTATAGGACCTTTTCCACTAGAATTTTTGTATATTATTTTACTAGCCCATTGTTGTAAAGATAAGGTAAACTACTACAAATTTTAGCCCTTCAAAGAGTATAAAAATACATTTTTATTAATGCAACTATAGGTCACCCATTAAGAGATTACATAGAAGTTTTTTTTTTTTTAATTTAAAGATTATGCGAAAGTTAAAATCAACAAATCACGATAAATAAACACATGAAACCAAATGTACCTAGATAAATCCCTATGAGAAAAAACTCCACCATCAAAGTAAGGCACAAGAATGCATATGAAACACACTTTCTCCCTTCAATATGAAAGCATTCTAGTCAACCCTATGTACATATGAAATCTCTATAAAATTGAATACATAAAATATCCCATGCATGTGGGAATACTAATAGGCACATAGAAAGTTAGTTTTGCAATACTGTGGACATCAAAATCATAGGCCAAGAAAACAACATAAAAAACACCTAAAAAGACAAAAAATCACCATTTTTTCTAAGGGTGATTCCCTCAAATCCCTATTGGGAGGTTCAATCCTAGACCCTACTAATTAAGGGAGATGTTACCACCCCAAGCTCCCTAGTGCAATGCTACAATAGTTGAATCCTTTAGCTCTAATCGATGGGGATGAGGAGGACCCTTCAAGTCCACTTGTCGAGTCTAATATATTACACATAGGATTACAATTAAATGTCATACAATCATAATACATGTACACGAAAAACTTTAGGTTATCATCCAATTTCTTTTTATTCTTGTCTAATGTTATCTATCTTCATAATGCTTTTGTTACTATACATGGCTTGATCATTGCCTTGGTGATGGTAAGGGGATGAGAAAATCAAACTATTCCTATACTTGAAAGATAAATTTAAAATATTGTGAGATGTGGAACACACTGTGTTTTCAACTATTATCCTTTTGGACACACCAAATCTTGTGATTAGATCAATTAACAAGACATGAAACACTACTTTAGATGTTGCACTTTTAGTAGGGGTTGCTTCAACCCATTTGATACAATAATTAGTAAACACAAGAATTTATTTATATCCATTACTTGACCTCTCCATGATATCCCCAATGAAGTCAACACCACATTGTCTAAAAGGGAGCATCAACTAAAATATATGTGTGGGGAATGAAACCTATAAACTTCATCTTTCCTAATATAATTTACAAGCATCACACCTTTTTAATATCATGAAAACATCTTTAAATAATGTAGGCTACCAATGCCCTACCCTTAGAATATTGTTAGCACTAGCTTTTTCCATATAGTGTCTATCACAAAATATTGTGTGACACTCATCTACAACCTCTATAGACTATTCTTTTTCTAAGTTTTTAACAAACTTTCCATACTTATTCCTCCAAATTAATGTATCAACACATATTTAGGATGTTAGCATTAAGCTCCTCTGTTGATATTCATTTAGTTTAGGATGATAATTCATGCTCTCCAAGTAACATACTACCTACTTATACCAGGGATCATCCCTTAAAAGGAGCATGTGCAATGCCAAATTTTACATCATCTATTTTTGTCACGTTTACGTTTTCATTTTCCATGAGCTTGGCTAAGCCTTGGGCTTTTATCAATTTTATTTTTTGAACTTCCATGCCATATTCCTAGATAGTGTTAATCCACTTGCACCTCCTATCAAAATCCTTTTATTGAGAAAAGATATCCTTTACAACTATACGTGATACACATGCACAATTTTTTATTGTCCCAAGCTTTTTCCTAAGATATTAACAAATAAAAACTAGATGAACAAAGTCTTCACATTACAAAGCTGACATGAAACATGCCACTTCACATTCATATGCATACAATGTTGCAATCATCATTTGATGACACACTTTGCACACACCAATGCAATATGCATGGTGCCACATTTGGAATATTTTACTAATCATGGTTTAAAGGCATTTTGACTAACCCAAACAATGATCTAATAAAAGGAAAGCCAGGGTTCTCATGTCAAATCTAGCTTAACAAGCGACTCTTCTATCATTTCAAGGTTTGGATCCTAGAGTTGAAACTAGAATAATTGGGACCTCAAGGCTAGGAGTGCAGGAGCTCAAACTTTAGAGTTTGAGTACACTTCGACATTGGTTTAGGCTCTAAAGTCCATTCCAAATAAACTCATGCTTAAGGTAAAAATATGTAGGATTTCAAACCTTCGAGTCTAACTTCCAATTTGTACTTTGGATATAAGAGTTTGAATCATAAATTGCAACCTCCAAATATAGAAGTCAAACCCCAAGTACTACTAGACAACCACCTCAGGCTTTAAAGTTTGACATTCTTTTGGTATTTTAGACTTTGGAGTCTAATCAACAATGTGCAGCAGGTTGATTATGAAGTCTCTCCGATTATTTGTCTTTCTTGTGGCAAAGTGGGCTATGCCTCCTTTACTTGCTCGAAGGAGAAGAAACAACACACTGTTTGGAAGAAAAAGGAAAAGGTGACAAATGTTGTGGAAGACTGGACACTATATGTCAAGAGATTCAGAATGATGTTGTTGAGGAACCCTCTAAGTTGGACCCCTTTGTTGATTCTTTGGGCTTGGTTGATTCTAATGGTGGTCTTCCTCCTCCCCCTTGTAACAAAAAGCTGAAAATTTTGGAGGAGAGGAATCCCTGTATTATGATGCAACAAAAATCTTTGGGACAATTCTTTAAACCACCTTGACTTTGTTTTGTGGGTTGGTATCCCCTGCTGTGTTTTGCCCTGTTTTTTGTTGACTTTTGGCTGTGCCTTTTGGCTGTCTCTTCTGTTGGTTGTTCCTTGTCCTGTGGACCTTATTGCTAAATCTTCTTTTATGTAAAAGGGATAAGGGCCCTTTCAAAATCCCTACTTACCTTATCAAAAACAATGTGCAGTTCCTGAGAATTGGAAAGACAAGTCCAAACTCTAACTATTATCCAACTTGGCCTTCAAATGTTGACTTAGGACATCCATTTCAGACAATCCAAAATGCAACTGATACATGAAAATTTTAGACATAATTCTTAACTTCTATATGATTGCAATTTAGACTTCAAAGACCAATATACAATATACATTTTAGACTTCAAGTTTTCAAAATGTATCTAGGGACATGCAACTCCAAGCCAATTCCAAACTCTAGCAAGCTTGCAACTCGACTTTAGGGTCCAAACTGTAGCTTGTAATTGTGCACAGAAAGACAAGTTAGAGACAACAAGATTGATTTTTTTTATTGATGGAGCATATCTTTAATATTGTACTGATCTCTCCATCACAATGCCTAATTTTTTGATCTTCAGACATCTATTCTCTCTTTAAAAATTCTGCTTTTCAAATCCGAAATTCTACAACTCTCCTTCACAATGCCTAGATCTTAAAATATCTATTCTCTCTTAACAAATTCTGCTTTTCACTACAACTCTCCTTCACAATGCCTAAGTTTTTGATCTTCAAACATCTATTCTCTCTTAACGAATTCTGCTTTTTCACTACAACGCTCCTTCACAATGCCTAAGTTTTTGATCTTCAAACATCTATTCTCTCTTAACTAACTCTGCTTTTCAAATCCAAAATTCTACAACTCTCCTTCACTAACACTGTTATAATTTCTCCCTCGCATTTGCAACTGTTCCTATTAAAACAAAATAGACTCTTGCAACCAAACTTGCTCTGATACCAATTGTTGGTGTTAAAGAGAAAAAATTAACAGTATACGAAGAAATAGCATAACAGACAAGAAACAATATTCTGATCACTAAGACAGTAACAGAACATAAGAATGGAACAGAGTTCTGCTGCAACAATAATCTTTATTTATATAAATCAATTACAGATATGCAGAACTCTAACTCTGTAGAGTGTTTTCTCTTGATATCTACGATTTAAGATAATAGACTCTCACAACTCCAGGCAATTTTATTTATAGTTGCAAGATGGCGGTTAAACCTTGCGATCAATCAACTTCAAACTAAAAGAAGGGTAAAAAATTATTAAAACAAGAAGAAGTACAGTGCCAGGCTTTAAACAGCCCTGTCAAGCTCAACTAAGTTGTTCAGCTCATGAGACAAATCCAAGAGTAATTGACCCCTATCCACAATGTTCCAATTTTGCATATGATAAGAATAAGAGCAATCAACTTTGGCAGTCAGTCAAGATAAGGATAAGATTAGATTGCAGACCGTGGAGAAAATGTAAGACACATCTAATGGCCTCTTCTCTGAACCAATGTCAAGGTAAATAATTGTACATGTCAAGATTTTCTTTATCTCTCTCTAAGAATTCCCTGTCGATGAGATTTTCAATTCTCTTTTTAACTTCCTTCATATCTGGCTTGAACATGTCTTTAACCAGCTCAATGCATTGCTTCACTAGCTCCTTATGAGCTAATACCTTTCCTTTCTTCATAATTCTTACGATCGAAGCATCAAGCAACTGATGTCTATGTTGAATCACATCCTTCCCAATGTTTTCTTTTACATTGGCTATGGGTGCCGGAAGTCGGATCTTCCTCTTTTCAGTAGAAAATTTTGCATTGAATTCAAAACAATCTGTTTGCCTCACCGATTGTGAATCTGGTAGTTTACCTAGGATTTTGTATTTTGAACATGCAAGGGAATTCAGCAATGCGATTGTATCCTCAACTTCCAAACCCAACTGGGATTTAATTTCTGAAAAACTCAGCCTCTCTGTTTCATTGAACAACAACAGTGCACTTGCATGACAAGGGGTTCCAACTATTTGAATTTCACCTTGGTCAAATCTTCCAGTAATAATGCATGTTCCCAGAGAATATTTCCATGTTAGTCTTCTGTTCTCTTTTTCTCTGTTATAGAATTCCTTGAATGTCTCTAAATGCCTCACCATTTCAAGAGGAAGGACAAGTGAATCAGGTGACTTATAGCTTGGCCAGAATCCAGATGTCAAAACTGTCACAGAGAATTCTATTCCAAAACAAGGATGAAGAGGATTCTGACTGAGGTATTCCTCAAAATCTGATTGGGTTTCCGTTGCCAATGTCCAATCAGTAAGCATGCCCTCCATTCTAGATGTAAATTGTCGTCCACATGTCAACTTCAGCTTGACTAACATACTCTCTTCATAATCAAGATTTGAACTTGTGTGGGACAAAAGCCTGTCTCCGAGCTTTTTCCTATACAACTCTGCAACCATGTCTTTGTCATAGACGCAAGTAAAAATATTTGCAACCTTTTCAAGGGCATCTTCACCATCTTCATATTTCATATTTCTATTTGTCAAAATATTGTGACAAAATGTGACCAACAATTCCCAAATACTATTTCCTGCAACTTGTTGATTGCACAAAATCTGAAAGGCCGCCATGAGTGCATCTTTGAAAAGGAAGTGGTTCATAAAATTCTCCTCCACACTTTGTAAGTATTTCTCTTGCAATTGGATAACACTTCTCAAAAACCGATCCTTTTCACTTGCAATAATTTCTTTTTTGTTGTTTGCCTTTATTGCCTCTACCACCATTTGTCCTCCATGTTTAACCAACGATGTACCATGCCTGATAACATGCTGTCTAAATATTTTGGCCATGAGCTGAATGCCTTTATCTATCCCAGAAAACAACTTAAACATCTCTGAAAGACCATCCATCTTGTCATTTCTCAACAATAGATGGCAATCTGAATCTTCCTTCAAAAGTTGACATTCATGCTTGCAAAGAAGTTCATTTTCTACGATTTCTACAAACCTAGCTTGGCTACTCTGATGCACACAAAGCATTGAAATTGTTTCTTTCTCAAACCTCAAACATTTAACAACATTCAACAAGTAGTCTGGACAAGAATACTCACATATCCATGAAGCAGCCTTTCTGGAATAGTATATGGTGGTATTTTCGAAAATAGCCAACTCTAAATCTTTATAATAGTCCATCCCAAAATCCCACAGCATACTCACAACATTCTTCAATACAGTCCCATCAAGAATTCTCTCACCATCCCGCATTTTATTAATTTGAACTATCATAGCGACTTGCACATTACTACGCAAAACTTCATTGTAGACCATTTTAAGGAAGCATCTCTGAGCAGCTTCGTTAGGTTTTTCCAGATGGGTCAAAATTTGAAAAAACACAATTTTCAATAGAATGGTAACCATTCGTTTGTAATATTCCCATTGCTTTACAAATTCTGTCAAAAGAAGCTCATCTTCTTTCTCCATCAGTGCGGGGACTACTGTTGAATTGATATGATCTTGTAAAGTTTTCTCATATTCAGACTGCATCAATGTCGACTTCACTCTAAAGTACTTTTCGTATATTTCAGTATAAATCATCATATAGTCCTCAGCTCTGAATTGGACCTTCCCTTCCACGAATTGCTTAACCTTTGAAATTGCATCATGTAACGGATCCCATCCATATTCCACCTCCATCTCCGTCATTCTTTACGCGCTTTGCCCCACAGTACTTTCACAAGTAAATCTGAAGTTCCCTCCCTAACAAAAACCACAATATAATGAATTTCGAGGCAAAACATGCTTCTATAAATCAATCCAAGAATTTTAATAGAGTCATATTGTAGCTTAAATTTCAATATTTCAGTATTATGAACTTCGAGGCCGATAAGGTATGACTCACAAGCTCCAACCCCATGACCGACCCACATGACACAAATAGAAATCTATCTTATAGTTTACAATTAGGTAAAAAGGTCTTCAAAGTATGACCGACCCATATGACACAAATAGAAAGGCCTTATAAGAAAATGCATATACACAAGTCATATAAGAAAATGCATATACACAAGTCATAGACGTCAATTATAATTTGTAGTTTCTTTTAATTTTGTTTCTCTTAATTAAATTTGTTTATACTAGATAGATTTTTTTATGTCGAAGGCATATCATATTTGGAAATGGCCGACCTGATTTTCACTATCAACCGTACAATTAAGTAGAAATATTGCAACACAGTTATATTAATTTGGTCCGTTAAATGTTTTTCCCTATTCTTCTAACCTTTCTCATTTTTCGATGTTTGAGTACAATGAATGGTAGTTAGCTATAAGTGGTAATTTCTTTTTGCCGGCACAAATATTTTCGACGTATCATATTTGGAAATGGACGACCTGATTTTCACTATCAACCGTACATTTAAGTAGAAATATTGCAATGCAGTTATATTAATTTGGTCTGTTGAATGTTTTTCTCCATTTTTTTAACCTTTCTCATTTTTCGATGTTTGAGTACAATGAATGGTAGTTAGCTATAAGTGTTAATTTTTTTTTGCCCGCCCATATATATATTTTTATTTTTATTAGCAAATAAATTTAACATAGTAATATATATTTTTTCATTAATATGTTTTATTTTAATTAGTATTGCAAGACAATAAATAAAATCAACAAATAATTTTCATTATGTTATTATGTTTATTTTTACAGTTATCATGGGGTGAAATTTTTTTTTGTTATTTTTTCATGAAATTTTAAGTAATAATTGCATATTTATGTACTTTAAAATATAATATTTTCTAATTTAAATATCTAAAATTATGATTATTACATATTTTCTTTTATCCATCCCCCTATAAACTACACGCCCTCAGTACCACAAGTTTGAGGGGAGACTAGACCTCACGACCTCTTACTTGCAACAAAATATTATAAATAATTTAAAAATATTATATTATTTCCATAATGTCATATAATATTAAATATAAATATAAATATATTAAATACTATATACATAAATATAATATAATATATAATAATAACTAACTATAATTATTTTATATTTATATTTATAATTTTTTTGTTAATTTAATATAATATATTTTTGTCAATATTTTTTTGTAATCTATACTAATGACAAAGTTTTAATTTGTATAGAATAATTTACATAATGGAAAGAAAAAATATTAGATAATTTTATTTTTCTTCTTTAATGAATGATCAAATATATTTATTTTTCATTATAGAATACAAATAACATAATATATATTATTTATATATTATATATTATACAATATAAATATAAATATTCACTAGCATATATATCTTATTAAACAACATATATAAATAATGAGATATCATTTTCAAAGAATAAATTTTTTAATTATTTTGTTTAACATAGTTATATTACATTTGTATTACTTTTAAAATTATAATATATTATTCTTATTATTATTGAAAATAAATTTTCTATAAGTTTAATTATTTTTAAAATTACTTTAAATTAAATAATATTATAATATTATCTAAACATAAAATAATATGAATTTAATAAATTTTCTATAATACTTTTTCTTTTTTTTTATTCAAGGGGTAAACGCTTTTGAACCGGAGCTATGAACCGGAATACAACCACTCAAGAATAGCACCCCAATGGGGTTTGAACCTTGGTGGCAAGAACAACAATGCCACCTTTAAACCAACACACCATGCCACTATTGGCAATTTTCTATAATACTTATATATATATATTCACCCTCATTGTCCTAATAATTATTATATATATTTAATAATGCAATTATTTTTAGCATAGTATTATAATATTTAGATATTATATATTTAATATTTATATTCACTATACATTATTAAATATAAATATCATTTAACTTCTTATATATATTACTAATTAAATATATTATAAATTTAATATTTATCTATATTTATTATTACATATTTTATGAAATATGATTTATTAAATATAAATATTATATACATACACTCCCTTTTCCTCCAACTCTATCTCTATCTCTATACCTCTACCCCCTCTCTACTGCTTTTCTCTATCACCACCTTTATCTCTCACTCTTGCTCCCTCTATATATTCCTCTTTGCACCTCTCTCTATCACTTCATGTATCTTTATTTTTCTATCTCTCCATCTCCCACTTTATCATCGTCTCCCTCTTTCTATCTGTATTTCTCCCTCTCCCTCTTTTTCTTTCATTCCACTGCTCCCTCTCTATATGTTCATCTCTTTCTCACACCACTTTTATATTTTCCAAGTTATATCTATCTCTATCTCTATCTCTCCCTCTCTCCTTATCACACCCTCTTTCTATTTCTCTCCTCTCTCTATTTCTCTCTCCCGCTCCCTCCCTCTCTATATATTTATAAATATATATATTTCCATATCTCTCTCACTCATATCACACACTCCCTCTTTCTCCTTCCCTACCTCTATCTCTATCTCTTTATCTTTTCACTTGTATATACCTCCCTATTACTTATCTCTATTACCTTCTTTATCTCTCACTCTTGCCTATTCTATATCTATCTCCCTATCTCTTCCCCCTCTATATCCATACCTCATTATGCCTACCTCTATCTCTTTCTATCTCTCACTCTTATCTCTATCTCTTTCTATTTATATCTCTCTACATCTATTTCTCTATCTCTATCCCTAAACACATATATCCTTTCCCTCTTCCCCCTTTCTTCATTATCTATCTTATTCACTCCATATCTTCTAATCTATATCTTTATCTTTATTTCTCACTCAAAATCCCTCTCACTCATCTCCCTATCTCTTTTTATCCATATCCTTCTCTGCATATATCTCCCATAGATCTATCTATCTCCCTATCTATGTATCTCATTTCCTATCCCTCTCTATCTCTCTATATCACCCTCTATTTATATCTCTCGCCCTCCCCCTCCCTTGCCCTCTCCACCCCTCTTCTTCTCTCTCCCTCTTCCTGCTATCTAATGAGTCATTTTGAGGGGTTTGAGTTTATCATATAATTTCTTCCATCCCTCCTTATTCATTCTAAAATTTGAGAATATAGCTAGGAATGGCAAGAAAAAACCATTTTTCTAGTTAGCGAAGTGCACTTCTTTAGTATCAACCAACTGCCATATGGCTTGCAAAAATGATCCTCAATGGACATAAACCCACAAGACTAGTTTACACATCTGTTGAGGAAGGAAAAATGCATTTTTGGATGGAAAAAACTTTAGGGGGTTCGCTAGAACTAGGGGGTTTGCTAGAAACTCCCCTTCTAGCGAACCCCCCTTTAATGGGTTTTATTTTTTAAATTTCATTTAAAAGGGGGTTCACTAGAAGGAGGGTTCTAGCAAACCCCCTAGTTGTAGCGAACCTTGGTTCGCTAGAACCCCCCTTTTTCCCCCTTCTCTCCCTCTTCTACCAAATCTCTGTAAAGATTTTCCCTTCAAAGCTCAAGCCGAGGATGAAAATGGAGGAGACTTCTTAGACCCAACTAGATGATGATAGTCCTTAGAAAAAGCTATCCATCAAATATAATTTTAATATGTTTTAGTAGTTTTATTATGTATTTTTTTAGCTTGATTAAACATACATTTTCACTAAAAATCAAGCTCCTTGTTCTGCACATGTGGATAAATAGTAGATTATCAAGAAAATTTTTTAAAATATAGTGCACTATTGATGTCCTTGATCCAACAAAAAAAATTGAATTTTGATACATACAAAGAAAGTTATGTTTTAGACAGTGAATCATGTCTAAATTGTAACTGGTTTGACAATTTTGAAAATTAATTAAGAAAAAATATTCAATGAAATGCTATGAAACCAATTCCATCCACTGGATATTGTAGATATGAATCTAGATTTGAAAAATTTATAATTTTATCCCTCATAGAAAAAAAGTTATGCGTTAGCTAGTAACATCACTCTTTAAAAAAGGTGCTTACTATTAAAAAATAGTTTTCGAAGGAGATGGAAAATTAAGTGAAATTTGATTCCAAAAAAATTGAAAACAATATATTTAGAATCTATAGAAAAAATGTCACAAATCACTAGTTTGCATCATCTTCAAATTCCTCACATTTTAGCCACTATAGGTTCTTGAAAGTGAAGATTTAGTTTAAAAAATTTAGTTCAATGTCCAATTTGGCCAAAAATTGTAATATAAATTGGTAAGACGTGAGGTCCTACAAAGCTTCCCATATCCTTATCACAATGCAATCAAAATTGAGAAATAAGTTTCCTAGTTATTCTTGACACCTAAATTAGGATTTCTTTCCATGGGCCTCAAAAAATATAATAATTCAGTAGGAACCCTTGGTACTTGACCATGTAGAAAATGCAAAACCCTTGTAGCAAAGTGGTTTCTAAAGGTGACAAATCTTGCTTACTAACAATCCCTATCCCACACATGTGTCTATTGATGAACAAGATACTCAAAGCCATCTTTCCCCTTGTCACATATTTGGAGTGTAGTACCAAGATCCTTTCTTTGTCTATATAGGAACATGTGGGAGAGCAAAGAATACCACCAAAATCTAGTTCCTATTTTCCCTCCTTGAGATCAACCAATGCTTGGTTCATGGTATTGGACAAGTATGTAGCAAAATAAAATTCTTCATTGACCGGGACATTCTAAATGTCAACTAACATAAACATTCTAGAGAAATCAAAACTATTTCATGTTTATCCATTCCTAAAACTGTACATAGTGAATATATAGTCTTGATGAAATAATTTTCAAAACTGTTAATTTTGAAAGGTTCCAATTTATTGGGGGAAATCCTAACACACTTTCCATTGTGGAATTTAACCCTAAATATTGGCAACAACATAGCTTTGTATGTGCTCCTATTTTGGTTATATTTATTCTTAAAAGCCTTAAAATCAATAGGTTTGTTAAAGCCAAAACATTGAGCTTGAATACCTCTACAATTGATTCCCTATCAATATTTACCATATCCTTTCTTATTGATGTCTTAACAATCTTTATTTTATCATCATAATTTATAGCTATACCCTTCAATAGGTCAACATACATAAACACATTAGGTACAAATAGCTTCCCTAAACCATATTTCCACACATTTGACATGGGAGCATCAACATTTCACTTCCCATACTAGTGATATAAAAGAGACCAACTGAATACCGGAATGTCAACATCCTTAACCCCATGAAAAACATCCACCAAATCCTCAATGGAACTAGGTCCCTAAACTTTGAATCTCTCAGGAACCTAGTAATTGAGCCACTAAATCTTCATGTAAAGCTCTTCTTGTGGTGGAACTAGAAGGTTAGGTTTAGGGAGGAGAAATTTTTGCAATGAATTGGGAGAAAACTAGGGTTTCTTAATAATTATAGGGTTCTTGATGTAATTCAAATAGAAAGTAGGGAAAATTTAATCAAGTCACTAAAAAGCAATAAATTCCTAGTTTATTGTAAACCCTAGCATTCAATTTCAATGCAACAAGTAGTTACAAGAAATTTTGATGGAAATTGAGCAATATTTTAGCAAGAAATGAACTTACTAGTTTACGGTTGCAAAAACCCTAGTTTGATGTAGAATAGTTCACAAACTCACTTAATTCTATCTCCATACACTAAGAAATCTTATGTGATTTGTTAGAATGCATGAAAATTGGCTTTTATGAGACAAAAGCATTAAATTTATGGCTCAGGGGAATCTTATTTTCTATTACTCTTCACTTGTGCAAACCAAAGCATACAACTACCCATTCATAAGATTTGAATATTAGACAATTGATATTCAATCAAGCAATTTGATCGGATGACATCGATGGGGTCAAACAACTTTAAAAAGATTGACCTGATTTGAAAAAAGAATGAGCTAATCATATTTCTCCATGTGGAGTCACTTTTCCCACTCAACAAAGACTTCACCATGAAATAATTCCTTGGCTAAATCCATGTGGTAGCTTCTCATGCTTCCATGACCATGTAATAAAGAAATAGATAGAGGCCTCTAGAATGGTGGAAATATATTCAAATCATGCCATGTGCAACTACATAACCACCCATTAAGATTGAAACATAAAAAAATATCACTCTTATGGTTTAGCACATATGAAAACCAATTTTCTCCAAGTTTCATTCAAGGATACCTTGGAGATATCAATCAAGGGATGTAATGAGGGAAAGAAATCTACAATAAGGTGTCCTAGGGTGTGATTAAAGGTCAAAAAGGGGGTTCACCACCAAGCTAGGGCTTGGAAAGAAAAAAAATGTAAATAGCATGCAAGACTTAAGTAAATGACCTAGAAAATGAACTGAAATAAGAGCAGCAAACCAGAGATGCAACAAAGGTGCACTTGGAACCTGAAGAAGCTTGAATGAAGGCCTGAAATCTTGGAAATACTATTTTTTGATGCATATTGGGACTCATATACCATTAGGGGAAATTTTGTCCTAGTTTAGGGTTTTAGGCCAAAACTAGAATCTGGAATTGCTAAACCAAGATCTATAGAAAATGCCTAAAAATGGGTATATTGGGACTCATACGTCACAAGTGGTGATAATGAACCATGCTAGTTTTGATCATAATTTTCTGATATGAAGCTCAAGGAATATTTTCAAACACTTTTCATGTAACCTTCTAGCTCTCTATTATAATTTTTTGAGTGTTTGTTTATTGTTTGTTTGATGACAAATGATATGTATGAATGCTTTAGAACAATGCAAACTAACTACTATCAAGGTAGAAATGAAATTCAAGTATGTTTTGGTAATTTTGGATGCAAATATATGAATCTTATATGTAAAAAGTGCATCTACAGCCAAGGGACATTTTGTCAAATGCTTGGCATGCATAATAATATGTTGATCTTGTAGGATATGAACATGCTTATTTACAACAATATTTGACTAGCAACTTATAGCTCTCCTTTATTGAGAAATATTGTCCAATACAATGTTGATATGGAAAGGCCAAGACTCTTGGCATTACAATAGACTTCCAATATATGATAATCTTGGTAATGACATGCACCTACAACTAAAATGTAAACTATTATATATACTATGATGGATGCAGTTCAATCTAAAGGAACCTGGTTACAATTTGTGCCCTTGAAAGAAGATGAGGTGGCAACCACTAGCAATGCAAAATGGACTTACTTCAAACCCAATCGTAGTCTTCAATTAGCCACCTCTATCCTTGCTTGGAAAATGTTTAAATAATTAATTGCAGCACCAAACTCCTTCCAATTTTCCCCTAAAACGATTGTATCGATGATAGGAATTGAATGCAACAATACCTAGAATGATTGGCCCCCTCAATCAAAGAATATGAGAAAAAATTATGAGACTCACATAGGCAAATCGACCTCCAAGACAACGTTTGAAAATGAAACTGAAACTTTACAAAATATCACCCAAAATACTCCCAAAGGGAGCGCCCTTATTCTCCTAAATGAATCAATTCCAAAATAGATCTCAACAAATAATCTTCTACATACTCCCAATGAAGTCGACCTCCATGATAGTTGAAGTAGGATGCAATAAGCTCAATGTGAAAGACTAACTATCTTCCACTTGCAATGCAACCCTTCAGAGGAATATTTCACCACCTTAGTTATGCTAATCAATGGGAGTTATCATTCCCAAAGACCAAAGTAGAAATTTTGCAGAAACCCTTGGCTCCACAAAGATTCATCAAATTCAAATAACAATTCCTAGATGATGAGAAGCAATCCAAGACCATGTATTTATTCTTTTTCCCTCAAGGGTTCGGCCCCTTCTAGAAGCTTCCAATAAACAATAATATTATATTATATTTACACTTTATTATAATTTAAAAATATATCTCATAAAGTGAAAATATAAAATATAACACAATATGTTATCCAATAGTATGTTTTCTAAAACAATGTGTTATCAATTAGTATGTTATCAAACAATGTGTTACCCAACACCTAAGATACCATAAGAATCATCCAATTAACTCCTGAATTCATGAAGTGAGTCAACCACCATCTAGGTAACTGCCAAGAAGACCCTCTAGACATGCCCTATTAGCCTATGAGGGCCATTGATGGGCTAATGCAACCACAAACAAACATCAAGCTAGAAAAGGGGACATTACAAATTTAGTCCTAATATCAGGGTTGCTCTGAAATTTTGATATCCTCTAGTGACTTCCTATAGCTTCTCTCCTGTCAAATCTTTGGGTTTGAAACTTTGAATTGCAACCTATAAATGACTTTTCATGATCTTGCAAGGTAGATGATAATTTTTACAACTTTCTCCAAACTTTCTCTTCAATAGATCTTCAACTTAAACCACCTAGATATGAAAATCACACATCAAAGAGAGTGGAAAATGTTATTTTGTTAGTGGATAGGGGTTTTCCTTGGTCAAACCTTGTTTTGGTAATCAAACCTTGAAATGAATAGAAATATATTGAAGGAATGATGAATGAACAAATATGCAATGTTGCAACTTACCAAACCCTTGAATAAGATGTTGCAATCTTGCAAGTAATGTCTAACATTCAAATGTGGATCTTGAATCTTTCTTGAATTATATAGATCTTTACTTGAATACTTGCTTGACTCATAAAACCCTACATCACAAATGATAGCTCAAAAAAAAACATGATGCATGATAACTTTGACATGATGCTTGATACTTGAATAATTGTCCAAAATGCCTGATAATCACTCTTGAATGCTTTTAAATTCTCTTGCAAACTAAAATTTTGATATAATGCTTGAATACTTGAATTTTTAGATGACTTGTAAGCTTGCTAAGTGAAAATAAGTGAAATTACCTTGTATTTATACTTGTTTATGCCAACTTTTCAAAAATTATAACACTACAAGCTGACATCAAATCTAGGAGATTACAATTTCACCAAGAATTTTAATTTAAATTAGGTCAAAGATAACTGGGACTCATACTCCAGGTGTGGTGTATAAGTCACATTAGGCTAAGCTTGGGAAACATTTTTCAAGAACGACTTAATTTTATGTTAAATTCAGATCTAGGCCTTGAAACCTAGGTGGGACCCATAAACCCAAAGTGGTGTATGAGTCTGAGATCACTAAATTTGGGCCATACAATACAAAATCATTAATTTCTGATTGGTCACTTAATATATTTTAGGATTATCCTTGAAAAATGCATTAAATGAGGCTTGTAGATGCAAAATAGGACCAAATAAGGCATAAAGAAGCCCCATTTTAGCAAGGAGGGCCCAAACAAGTGTGAAAATGTCAAGAAAAAATTTTTCTACACTACAAAGCTCTTATTTACATCCACAAAACTTAGTAAATTCTTCACCATCATGTAGTAGTTCATCAGACAACTCAGACTTTGCCATGTGGGAGCCTCTCGCTCTTTCACACTGGGTGATCCCATAATACTAGTTTATAATTCCATTGAGGAAGGAAAATTGCAAAAATTATCCCATGAAAAAAAATTGGTTTTTAGGGGTTTGCATGAACTAGGGGTTTGTATGGACTCAAAATGTGTTTGCTCGAACACCCCTTCGAACGAACCCTCTTTAATGATGGGACCCACCTTTTGGCACATTTTTTAAAATGAAGATAAAGTAAAATTAAAAAAAAGGGGGGCTTCATATGGACCCCCATTTGAGAAAACTCCCCTTCGCTTGAAAGGGTTAGGGGGTTTTCTTGAAGGGGGGGTCCATATGAACCCCCCTTTTTCCCCCATCTCCTCCTCTTCTACCAAATCTCTACAAAATTTTTCCTTTTGATGCTCAGGTTGAGGATGAAAATGGAGGAGACTTCACAAACCTAACTAGATGATGATAGTCCTTGGAATGAGCTATCCATCAAATATATTTTTAATTTGTTTTGGTTTCATTATGTATTTTTTTAGTTTGATTAAATATAGGTTTTTCACCAAAAATCAAAGTCTCTATTTTGCACGTGGAAAAATAGCAGATTATCAATTTTTTTTTTTTTTAAATATTAGTGCACTAAATACTGATGTCCCTAATCAAAAAAAAAAAAGAATTTTGATACATACAAAAAAAGTTATGTTTTAGCTAGTAAATCATGTCTAAATTGTAAATGGGTTGACTTTGAAACTTAATTAAGAAAAAAATATTCAATGAAATGGTATGAAACCAATTCCATGCACTAGATATTATAGTTACAAATCTAAATTCAAAAAAAAAAGAATTTTATCCAGGTTCATAGGAAAAAAGTTGTGTTAGCCAATAACCTCACTCTTTAAAAATGGTGTTTACTGTTAAAAACTAGTTTTTGAAGGAGATGGAAAAAGAAGTGCAATGTGATTCCAAATTTTTTGAAAAAAATATATTTAGAATTTACAAAAAAAAATTCAAAAATCACTATTTTGCATCATCTTCAAATTCCTCACGATTTAGTTGCTATAGGTGCTTGAAAGTGAAGATTTAGTTAAAAATTTGTAAACTAGTATTGTGGGATCACCCCACTCCTATTAAACGTCTAGTCAAGGCCCCCAACAGAATGGTGGAAATGGTCCAGATTGTGCAAAGTGGAACCTTGATATCCTTTAGATGATGGGCTCACTTGAAATCTTCTTAGAGATGAGATACGTGAAGCCTCCTCGTGATTTCATGGCCAAGCTTTAAAGAATAAAATATTACCCACAGAATGGCAGAACTAATGAAGCATTGACACATGTCAAATATTGAATTGAATCATGGATGAATTAAAGAACTTCTAATGCATGTGCATAATAAGTTATTTTAAAATGGGGTTGCACCTAGGCTTATGAAAAAATAAGACTCCAAACTTAAGACTTTAGGATTTTTAGGATGAAGTATTTCAAAGTTATAAAGTCACCTTATGATTATCTAAAGGTGATGGGACAACTAGGACCATAAGGAATAAATGGTTGTTGGTAAATGAACGAATACAAAGGCATAAGTTGTAACTTAATAAACCATCTTGATTGCCCAAAGTCTTCCTGGTTGGCTTAAAAGAAGTGTTTTTTTGGTGGCTTCTCACATTGACAAACAATTTAAATTTTTTCTATCGTAGGATTCCTAGTTGCTCAATGTGAAGTGTAGGGAGATGGGTGGTAAAAGGGTGAGGACGAAGCCAAATAAATTTGAGGAATTTCACAAGGATCCTCTAGTTTGGCATATCTATGTTGAAGGTGGGTTGGCACCATTAATGGAATGCTAGGTTGGTCATGATCTAAGGATATTCGTATAGTTTGTGAGATCCTGGAAAGATAGGAGGGTTACCATGGGTGGTATCTCCTTTGAGGTCAATGAGGAGGTGATTGCTTAGGAAAATGGGCTCTCTTGCAATGGGAAGAAGTACCCTAAGCACACCAAGTCTTAGGAAAATAAAAGCCTCAATGCTTTCTTTAAAGGAAATGAAAAACCTATTCGCTCCCAGTCTAGCTTCAAAAGAGAAGCTCTCCCTCAGTCATGGGACTAGGTTTGTCTTGCCTTAATGAAGTATGTGACTTTGGATGGTAGACATAAGGTTTTCTATTATCACCTGCCTCTTTTAAATCATCTCTTCCACAAATGTTGTCAATTTTTTCATTTTTATTACATACTAATTTAGAAATTTTTGTTGAGAAATGTTTGGCCACTATTGCCCAAAACCCTGAAGAAACACCACCCCTACCACTCCACCAGGGCCTCATCCTGAGGCTTCATCTTTTTCATCTGGCCTTTTACCCTCTCAAACCCATCTCTCTTGTTCATATTGAGGAAATTGAATCCCCTATTCAAACCAATGTGAGTCCCTCTCTTACTGAGTCTAAGGGCCTCAAAAGGAAAACCCCTCTGGTGACTACTAAAAACCCCAATCTGAAACCTCCTGCCAAAAAGAAAAAAGGGTAGTGTGGGGTATGCTTAGTCAAAAGCTGTAATCATGATTTATGAGCTCAAAAATGCTCCTCTCAAGATTGACATCAAACCTACTGCTAAGAAGAAAGTTCAAGAAGATGGGAAAGGCTAGGTGGAGCTACCAACCAGTGGTAGCAAAGGGAAGAATTTGGTGGGAAAACATTCCAAGAGGAACACCATGGTCGTCGCTACTGTGGAGATGGGGTTAGAGAATACTAGCATTAGGAGATCTAGCAAGTTAGCAAAAAATAGCAAGAAAGTGTTGGTTAATGACATTTCCAATGATGAGGAGCAATTGGGTAGTAAAGGTAAAAGGAAGGAAGAGGACATAGAGGACAAGGAGGAGGAATTCATTGAAGGGCCTAGTGACTTTTCTGGCCTCAACAAGATGCTTAAGGAGGATTCAATGACCCAGTCCTCTAATCCATAGGCTAAGAAGGAAGAAGATAACATGAAGATTGTGGGAAAAGTGGAGGATTATAGCATGTTGCTGGAGTAGGTGGAGAAGCTCAAGAAAAAAATTAACTAGTTTGGCTCGGTTCACTATCAAGATGATCCACCGTGTAGTTGGTACCCTTTCTACTATTCTCAAGGATGAAATGGATAAGAAGGCTATGAAGGATGGCCCAACTAGGTTGGGGAGGATGTTATTAACCTCCTCTCTCAAAATTGGGAGAGTGCTAGTTAGTCTGTTGTTGTGTCCTATCTGCTAGTCGTTGTTTTGTCTATTGCCAGTCTGTCGTTATTGTGTTTTTTTTTGTGGTTAATGTTATAATTCTCTAGACCTAATTTTTTGGACCTTGTGGCTCATCGTGCAAAGGGTACAACACCTTGTAAATGTTGCTTATCTTATCAAAAAAAATCAAGAAGGAAAACAATTTGTTCATTTTGAGGTTAGTGCCTCCTCATAGAAGAGATTGGTGTCTCTTATTGAGTTGGTTCTTAGTAGTGGGGATTGGTGTCTCCTTTGGGTTGGTTCCTACATAAATTTGTAAGAATTTTTTTTTTTTGGGTTGATCTTGATGGTAGATTCAAGTAGTCTTCTTTCATGATTTTCTACTAAAAGGGTTTCCAAATAAATCTCTTGCCTCTTATTTGGTATATCTTATGTGATTACCATTATTGTGGTTGTTAATATTTTAATAAGTAAAATATTATTTTTTACTGATTCACCCCCTTATCAATATAAGTGTGCGTTCTCATCAATAACTACTAGATATAGTATACATGAAGTTAAATCCTATTTAAATAGGATTGGTGCTCTAGGAATTCATTCTTTGGCCACACTAACTATTAAAACATTAGATAAAATTGGTACAATGGTTTGTTTCTTATATGTGGGAAGGAAAAGGTCTCTAATACATATTGGAGCATGCATTGTGTCACTTTTTTGACAAGGTGCTTCCAATTGTAGTATTGTACATGGAGATGCTTGCCATATGTCACAATTAACAAAGATAGGAAAAATCTAGTAATATTTCGATCTATTATTAGATTTATCATTGTATTTTCCCATGTGGATCTAGTGTTTTATTTGGCCTTAAAGAAGTACCATAATGGTGGAGGAGTTGTCTTCAATAAGAGCATTTTTTACAACAACAATGGTTTTTGAAAGAAACAAAATGGAAACATAACTTGTTCATACAAATTCCATTTCTTTTTAAATGAGCATTTTCTTCTTTAGTATTTATGTGCATGTGAGACCTATGCAACCCTTTCCCATCATCCTAAAACCATTTTTTGGTTATGTTTTCTAGTTTTATGAGGGTTTCAAAGATCCCTGATTCATTTGGTGATTTCCTATTCAATTTTGGTGGGTAAATTTTGTCTTCATGAATAGCCATGTGTGGACTCCTTAGTGTAGGCCAAAGTAATTTCCCACTATTTTTGAACCTTTTGTAACATATATTCATGATATTAATTGTCTCACCTTCTTCTCATCAATATTGAAAACATCAATGTGTAGACACTCAAATTTGTCCTCACAATTGTAACGATATTATTATTTACTTAATCAATTCATTCAATACTTTCTTCTATTCATGCATTTCATTAAATCATTAAACCGTCTCATGCTTGTTCATTATCTATTTACCTAAATGATCATATCCATCCCATGGTTGTTCACTAACCGTTTGCATAAACAATCATTCCTATTCATTTCTATTCAATATCCATTTCATAAGCGTTTATGTATGTTTGTGTTAATGTTCATGTCCATTTTCACTATTGTTCATACCCATTTGCATAATAAACCATAATCATTCATAATCCATTTGTATAATAAGTCATAAATATCATTTCCATATCAAATCAATTATCATTATCATCCATAATTGTTTCATATTCATCTCCATTAATAAATCAATTATCATAGTCATTTATTATTATTTCATAATAAACTAATTATCATAACTTGCATATTAATCATATCACTTGCATAAATCATTCATGAAACATTGCATTTTAGTAAAACATCTTTAATCATTTTATTCATATTTAATCATTTAGGTACATTTTAATCTAATAACCCTTTATCACTTTCATTCTCATCCATAACATTTAACCCAACAATGTGGGATAATGGAATTTCCTTCTCTCACATCTTTTATCCCACATTTCATCTTCAACCCCTCTCCATCCTCAAGGAACTCCTATTTAAATGGGATTTGCCTCTCATTTTAGCTCACATTTTTTTCTCACAAATTTACATACTCATATCATCTTTGCATCTTGATTTCATTTCTCATTCACCATAGCCTCTTTATTTCATTTTGTGCTCACAAAATATGAGAGCAAATGCATAAACAAAGATCTTGGTGATAGGGAGACAATGGAGACTGATTTCTCTTAAAAGAATTGTTTTGTTTTTATAGTTTAGCTTTACATTTCTAGTTTTACTTTTGATTAGAATGTCTCTATTGATGTGGGCTGAAATGGTGGTTCTTACTCCATAGAATCATGCATTATTCTGGTTCTACAATTGGTGAACCCGACATGTTTAAAATTTTTTTTAAATAAAAGCTCATCCATATTCCTGCTTTAAATGTTTTAAAGGATTATGATCTTTTAAAAGCTTTCATTTTGGCATAGACAAGAAGGATGCTAAAGTGAGTTTTACACTTGCCAATAGTATTTTTTTTTAAAGTTTCTTAAGCTTTTTTCAACAAAGCCATTTTGTTTGTTTTGTGCATATTTTGCACAACATTGCATGTCCTTCCACACATTTTTCAATATCACGTGCTTTGAAGTTTGTTTATCATGTGCTTGGAAATTTTTGAGTAGGAGTATAATGTTTTAAAAGCTTTCATTTTGGCACGGACAAGGAGGATGCTGCTAAAGCGAGCTTTACACCTGCCAATAGCATTTTTAAAAAAAAATTCTTAAGCTTTTTTCAACAAAGTCATTTTGTACATATTTCACACAACATTGCACGCCCTTCCACACATTTTTCAATATCACATGCTTTGAAGTTTGTTTATCATGTGCTTGGAAATTTTTGAATAGAAGAGTTTTTTTTCCAAATAGCATTTTCTTGCAAGTTTCTTACGCCTTTGGCTTTATACTTACAGGTAGCATTTGCTTGAAAGTTGCTAAAATCTCTTTCAAAAAAAAAAGCCATCTTGTGCACATTGGAAAACAGTTCACATACCTTGTCTATTCCTTTGTCAAATAGCTTGCTTGCCTTTTCTATGGTTTCGTATTTTTTCTTGCATCTCTTAGATTTTTTATTGGTTGCATTTTGGAAAATGGTTTGCATCTTTTCTGTGCTCATTTTGCATTTTGTGCAGGTCTTGCAATCATTATAGTCCATGGGGCAATGGTTGTTCTGAGATATTTTGCTAGGTTGCAATCTTCTGTATATATTCCAAGTCTCAAGATGTTTACTGTCAACATGCAATTCTATTTTCTTCTCATCTGACTTTGATTCTCCTTTGATTTTAATTTAGCAGTGATTTTTAGTTTATTTTAATTTTATTTTTTTTAGTTTAGTATTAATATAGTTTAAGTTTTTAACTTGATTTGGTTAGTTTTAGTTTGAGTTTAGTTTTATTTTAATTTAACTTAGTTCAATTTAGTTTTAGTTTAATTTAAGTTAGTTTTTAGTTTAGTTTCTAATCTCTTATTTATTTAGATTTTTTTTAATTTAGTTTAGATTTTAGTTACTAATTTAATTTAGATTAGATTTTGCTTTTTACAATTTTTTTTCTTTCTTAATGTAGCTTTTAAATTTAATTTTAGATTTAAATTAGATTTTAAATTTAATTTTAGTTTTAGCTTAGATTTTTAAATCATTAAAAATCATTAAATTAGATTTTAGTTGGATTCTTAGTTTTTTTTTTTATAGATTTTGGCTTTCTAAATTAGATTCTTAGTTTAGAGTTAATTTAGAATTTAGATTTAATTTAGTTTTTAATCTAGAGTAATTTTTAATATTGGCTTTTAGTTTTAGATTAATTTTGATTGATTAGAATAGTTTTTATTTTATTTTTAATTTATGCTAACTTTTAAATTAGATTAGTTTTTAATTAGTGTCTAACTTAGATAAGTTTTAAATTTGGATTAACTTTGAATCTAGATTAGTTTTTAATCTCTAACTTTAGATTTTTAATTTAGATTAACTTTTAATTCTAAATTAGTTTTATTTATTTTAGATTAGCTTTTTGTCTTAGATTAATTTTCTTTAGATTTATGTTAGTTTTCATTTTGGTTAAGTTTTAGTTTTGTGACTAAGTTTGTTAATTTGGTTTCTTTTTCTAGGTTTTCTTGGCAAAGAATTGAAAATCAAAACATACGCTTGTCAAAGAAAGGAGGCATGAAACTACTAATGAGATTTTGTTGCAGGACATTTGTCGAAGACATGATTTTGAAACCAATTATCTTTTAGATTAGAAAACACTTCAATTGGTGCATTAAAAATGAACAATTGTCTTCTCTCGCATAGATATAACTAGGGGATGAATGAACACTATTTATTGTGCTTGAGATGGTAGGGAGTATGCTCTCACCTTATGAAAAAATTGGTGATCAAAAACCAAACCCATCTATTTTTATGTGTCACCCTGATTCAATAATCGAAGTATCCTCTCCCCTTGCGCACTTGCATGATCCTAGGTGCAAGAAATATAGTTATTGACTCTAAGACTTGGGCCTTCCTTGTTGGGAAAAATTACTCGCCCCAAGGTGACTCAAACCAGAAATGGAGCTCTTTGGCTGAGCTACCCTTGGCCAGTATATAAATGTGAATCCTAATGGAAAACTTAGGATTATGAGTGCAGATGTGTCATACGGACCAAGTAGTACTCCCTAAAATCCCGTTGAGCTTAACCTCTTCAGGTTGGAGTGCCTCCTAAATGGATATTAATCTTGCACCCCATGTATGGCCACTTGAACAGGGGTCCTGAATTAAACACCTTTGTGTAGTAGCCAACAACCTTCTATTTGCTAGTGCAACACTAGTCAGTGTGAAGGCATCCACATCTTCGCAGTTTGTAGTAGAGGTGATCAATCTGCCATGAGAGTTTCATGGGAGTTGGAAGCTTGGTTGGCCTAAGAAGTGAGTGCACTGTAAGGGGGAGCCCATGTGGCCAAGCTTCTAGATTCACACGCTAAGAATATGCAGCTGGGGAAACCCAACTGGAATCTAGCAGATATTGTCCTTTCCAACCTTAGGATTTGTGCTTGTATTGCAAAAATAAAAAACACATTCACAATTGAAAAAAAAACTCAAAAACACTTTGTTTTCTATGTCTTGCGTGTGTGCTAAAAAATAGACCTCAAAAAAACATCACACCTAGAAACTTGCAACATCTCAATCCTTCAGTTTTGATCTTTCAATCCTTGCATTCGACCTAGTCCTTGCATTTCGACCTAGTCCTTGCATTTCACCCAGCCCTTGCATATTCATGGTCCTTACATATTCATATCCCTTTCATCCTAGTTCTTGCATGTTCCTAGTATTACATACATAGGTCACATTACATAGTCCTTGCATTCATATATCATTCCACCAAGTTCTTTCATGTTCAACCCATTTTTGCATATAAAGCCCATCTCACCTAACCTTTGCATGTTCTAAGAATTTATCCCTTTGAATATTCATCATCGATCAAATAAAACCTTTAGCTTGCACTTAGGCTACTCTTCCTAGGTCTTGAAATAAAACTATTGGCTATATATCACCCACATCACTTGAGGTTCACCATCCTTGAGTTAGGGAAACATACCATTATCCTTGAGTAGGGAAATCCTTTTGGATTCCATCATCTCCTACATACCCTCTATTTATTATTGGTCCTTGTGTCTATCCATCACAACACAAGTAACGCCTTTACATCATAACCAACTTTGGACCTAGAGTTTCCTTTTAGCTTTTGCATTCTTAGCTTGTCATATCATACCATACCATTTTCATATCCCATCTCAAAATCATATCCTTTTCATTTGCATCTTAGTCTTAGGTCTCATACATTACCTTGGATTGAAAATCATAAAAAATCACCTATGACCCCTAGAACAAGAGAAAAAATGTTTCAAGAAGAAGGGAACCCTTGGGGAAAAGACTTTGATGGGGAATATCACATTAGTGTTGCAACTAGTGAAACAAGTGAAATTGATAGTGAAGAAATAACACAATCCACCATAAATGAAGCTCTTAATGATAATAGGTTCACTAAACTTCTTTTAGAGGTGGTCAAATGTAACCCACAACAATACTTCAAGGCCCTTGTTGATGAAGGAATCAAAATGCCTCCTGATTTTGACATATCATTACTCACAATGAACGACCAACCTAAATCAAGTGAATCCAAGAATCCCAAAACAAACAACGATGGTAGGATCAAAGATCATAGACCCTTTTATCTATAACCTGGTTACAAGCGACCTTCAAAGACATCAAAACCTACACCTACAAATGATCCTATTTGGGATGAGCTTAGAACATTAAGACAAGAATTGGATACTCTCAAGAATAGTAAAACATCGACTCACAAGTTCTTGATTGAAGACATATGTCCTTATCCCTTCGATCAAAGCATACTAATGCCACCTTTTCCTAGCCATTGGGACATACCAAAACTTGACA
>VDFB02354163.1:0-51710 GCA_007258455.2 Sequoia sempervirens
CAAAAATAGGGGCGTAATTGCACTTCTGCAGCAAAAACAGGGGCGTAATTGCACTTCTGCAGTGGACCAGAGGCTTGGTTTGATGCAAATGGCTATGGCAAGGACTTTAAAATGATAATGATAAGGGCAAATTGTTAAGAGTTCACTGGTTTTTTCACAAGAAAGCACTCTCAAACAAATACAACCCTATAATTAGTGTTAAGGGTATGGCCAAAGTGGTCTTAATCTAGGATGCACAAGGTATCTAGGGAGTCCTCGATATACTCTCGGTACGTGAGGCACAATCGTGAACACCAGCCCGTCACAAGCGTGAGTCGGGAACCCCAGCGAGATACTGAAGGGCTCGGACCAACTCTTCACGTCTATCTAGGTATCACCCTAGCTTCGACGCTCCGCCAATTACGACGTGACTGGATTGGGGTACAACTTTCGCTCTCCCCCCTTTGTATACCCCGTCGGTACGCGTGGTTGGAATCGTCCCTTGGGGTGATGAAATCCCCAAGCAGGTCCCACTATGAAGAAAGCAATAACCGCTTCCAACTACTCCCCAGGCTCACACAAAGTGCAAGGGGAAAGCGGAAACAAGCTACTACTCCCTTAGGGTAACACAAAAAGACAAAACAACAAACAACAAATATTTACTCCTCCTAATTAAGCTATGTTCTTAGAAAACAGCAAGGATAATTTTAAAGAAAATGGAACAAACGGATAGCCCTGCAAGCAAATGTTAGGTATTTTATCCCGCTTTCTCCATCAACTTCACAAGAATATGCTGCAAAAGGTTAGTACCAAACACATGTATCCCTGCAAGAACATCGTTAATAAGGAAAACAACAACTGAATCTGAAATCAGAACACCAATTTTACCTTCCAGGGGGGCGCAGTCGCCTTTCTGTAGCAAAACAGGGGCATAGCCGCCCTTCTGCAGCAAAAATGGGGCATGGCCGCCCTTCTGTGAAAAATGGGGCATATCCGCCCTGGGGCGTGGCCGCCCTTTTGTGGAAAATGGGGCGTATCCGCCCTGAAAAATGGGGCGTGGCCACCCTTTTGTGAAAAAGGGGCGTATCCGCCCTGAAAAATGGGGCGTGGCCGCCCTTTTGTGAAAAAGGGGCGTATCCGCCCTGAAAAATGGGGCGTGGCCGCCCTTTTGTGAAAAATGGGGCGTATCCGCCCTGGGGCGTGGCCGCCCTTTTGTGAGTGGGGCGTAGCCGCCCTTTTGCGAGTGGGGCGTGGTCGCCCTTTTGCGAGTGGGGCGTGGCCGCCCTTTTGGGAGTGGGGCGTGGCCGCCCTTTTGCGAGTGGGGCGTAGCCGCCCCTCTGCGGAAAAAGTGGGCGTAGCCGCCCCTCTGCGTCGCGTTCCTGCAAAACTTAAACAACAGAAAACGTAAAATATGGGAGCCCGTTTGTGGGTCCCACCGGGCGTGCCAGAAATGTATACCCTTGATATTATGCTATTCTAAATGAGCAAAACAACTAAAAACTATGAAAAACAAAATATCAAGAACACCTCAAGATTAGCCAAAAGAGAGTGATAAAACAATGAGAAGAGTAGATAATGCAAGACAAATGGTTTACCTTCCCCTTGTTGCTGATACTCCTTTGATTGGCCCTTGTTTAAGATTGGTTGTGTGCTCCTTGATGGCTCTATTGAAGATCACTATTATGTGCTTGGATGTAAAATGCAAGTGGATGTGATTGCAAATAGGGTGAGTGCACAAAATGGCAGCATGTAGTTGCAAATTGACTAAGTGTCTAAAATGCTCATAGAGAGGGGGTATTTATAGAGCAACTTGAATTCTCTAGAGAATTCAAGGGCCAAGATTGATTCAACAAGGTCAAGATGAAGGGCTATGGTGGGTTGAGAACCCACAAGCCCTCACATCTTGACATGTGGAGGGTGAAGTGGCCAAGGGTGGGAGGACATGGAGATGAGTTGTCAAAAAGGTTACATGAGGTGGAAAAGGACATGCACCTTGGGGGATAGAGGATTTCCACAAAAAGGGATTTCTTGTCCCCAAGTGGGAGTGAAAGAGACATTTGAGGAATTTTAGAATTCCTCAAAAATCTACATGGGAAAGGAAAGATGGTTGGGGATATAAATGTGAATTAAAAATTCACATTCATAGGATGATCTAGAGGATAAAAGGTGGGCTCCAAAAAGGTGGGACTTGGTCACATGTGGAGATTGTGACAAGTCCAAGGTTCTAGAAGCCTTGGAAGAATGGAATGTGAATTAAAAATTCACATTTAAAGGAGAGGAATCTAGGGCAAATAAATGTGAATTAAAAATTCACATGGGAAAGGGGGCTAATAATCAAAAAGGAAAAATGGAAGAGTTGACCAAAAGGTGGTGCTAAATTTAGCTAATGACTTTGATTAAGGTTGTGCAAATATTGGATTATGCTAATTAACATAAGATTAGAGGCAAGTGGAAAATGTAGGAGGATGTGACATTAATCTTTGATTAAGAGGATGCACATCATAACCTTGAATTAATTAGATTAATTCGGATTAAGGTGAGGTTATGGAGGATGTGACAAGGAGAGAGAAAGTGAGGAATTTTAAATTGATTTTTAAATCAAAAAGAGAAGGAATGACTAAATTAAATAAATTAGTGTATTTATTTAATTTAGAGAGGAATAAGGTAAAAGACAAAGTATCAATTATTAAATTAAATACTTTATCGGTATGAGACAAAGGGTGCGATATTAATTTAATAAATTAATATTACTATGATAGACGCAGAAACAATAAATTTAATCATATGGAAGTGATTAAATTTAGATGTCTCTGAGGGCAATGATAACTTGTTTTGAGATGTGTTTCCTTCTTAAGGACCCCCTCTCTTCTCTATGTCTTTCAAATGAAGCATCCCTTGAGTGGACCCCCTCTCCTTTTGAAGGGTTCCCAAGGGACCTCTTTGGAAGCTTTTCTTTCAATGAATTCTTCACGTCTAGCTTGGGGGAAACTTGACTAGACCTCTCTTTTCAAATAGTGTGTCCCTTGAGTGGACCCCTTTTCCTTTGAAGGGTTCCCAAGGGACCCTTTGAAAGCTTCCCAATCTATCAACATTATATGTGATTATCAACTTACTTGCCTACATGGCCACTTTCTGACTTTGTGGAGTCCCCTTCCTTAGGTTTCCTCCATGTGAGAGATCTTGGGGGATACCTCATTGCAGGTCTAAGATCTTGTAGGGAGCTTCCTTTGAGCTTCCTCCATGAGAGAGATCTTGGGGGTGGCTCCCCTATAGGTTTGCAGGTTTGTAGGGAACTTTCTTTGGATTTCCTCCATGCGAGAGATCTTGGGGGATACCTCCCTATAGGTCTGCAGGCCTATAGGGTGCTTTCTTAGGTTCCCTTCATGTGAGAGATCTTGAAGGACATCTTCCCTATAGGTTTGTGGGTTTGTAGGGCGCTTCCTCGGCTTCTTCCATGTGAGAGATCTTGGGGGACGCCTCCTTCTAGGTCTACAAGTTTGTAAGGCGCTTTCCTAGCTTCCTCCATGTGAGAGATCTTGGGGGACACTTCCTTGCAGGTCTGTGGGTCTATAAGGAACTTTTCTGAGTATCCTTCATGTGAGATATCTTGGAGGACACCTTCCTTGCAGGTCTACGGGCCTATGAAGTTCTTACATTCTTAAATTCTCTTTCTTTTCTTTTGTATATACCAAATCGAAGATCCGCATCTTCTTCATCTTGTGTATATACCCTTCCTCTCTTCATTTTAAAATTCTTTTATCAGTTATTTCTCAATTTTGGGATGATGCATAGTACTAAGACAACCTTCTACATCAAGGTCTCTTTCACTTTTTTGACTCAAATCATTTAGCTTTTTATGTTCTAACATTATTGTCTGGTGTAGGTTTTCTTTTCTAATGCATTTGTTTTGCAGGTCTTCAACTTGGGGGCATGCTTTCGTGGTTCGAAGAGTTGTCTGCTTCCTCTACAGTATCCTTTTTGCATATGATGGTATTTATGTTTAGTAGATTTCCTTTAGCGTGCATATTAGCATAGATTCATATGCCCACTAAAGTGGGGGCAAAATGTATAAGCATAAAATTACACCCCTTGCAATTTCACATACATTCTTGTATCTGCTTTAGTGTCTACTCCATTAGCATCTTGAGTAGGTTCATTTTAGCCCCTACATCATCATTTTCCCTTCTCAGGATGCTTCAGCGCTCCTTTTTAGTAGCTACCCTTCATGCATTAGCTTTACATCGAACTTTGGGTTTTTCCTATTCTCATCATTTTGTAGTGTTACGTGTTTGGAGACTAACATGTTGTGTGGATGTCTGCGTGCTGCGCTAATGTCCTCAAACAACTGTCTCTAATCATTCTTTCCACTTGTCTTCACCTTTTGTTAGTGATAACTGTTGGAAATGCCTTGTAACAACTGAAGAAGCTTCTTTTCTCTCCTTCAAAGCAGTCTTTTCACTCCATTTGCATCTTCTAACTTTCTCTAACTTCTTCTAGCTTCATTCTAACACACTTCTACTTCTAGCTTCTTCTTCTACCATCTTGACTTTGCTTACATAGCTCCATATAGCTTTCTATAGTAGTTTCAAGCACTTTCAATCTCTCTTAGCTTCACTCTTATAGCTCCATCTCCCTTGCCTCATGCTTGTGAGCATCTTGGGGTTCCATATCCCCTACCATTTACATCCTTACTTTGTGATATGGATTCTCCTCCTCGAGCGGGGATTGCTTTTATCACCTCTTTTGTGATGCGATTTCTCCTCCTCGAATGGCATTTGCTTTTATCACTCACTTAGTGGTGTGGGTTCTACTCCTGAGCAAAAAAAAAATTCACCGCACACTTCATTCATTTCTCTCTTTATCTTTCTGGCTATCCATGGAGGTAGGAACACCAAAACAAGGGGTTTGACTAAGGAAAACTCCTATACAACCCCAACAATTTTTCCAAACATCACATGTGCAGGTTTCAAAGACATTTGTTTGGTGGAGGCATCATCACTCGCATGGTTGTAAGTATTTCCTTTCCTATCCTTATCTTCTCTACTTCTCTTAATTTCATTTCTATCACTTTCTGTTACTTTATCATGTTCTATCATTTTCCTACATTCTGCAAATTCTTAACAATTGGAGTAGAAGTGGTCATTTAGGAATTCTCTATGATAATCTCACTTTCTGGTCCTTAGGAGACACCTGGAATTCGTCTAAGATGCTAGCATGCTACACTATCGTCCATATTCTGCACTGACGTGTTTTATCCACGAGCTAGATAGTTTGTCCAGAAAATCCCTGTGACCTACTCTTTCAGATTATGAAACTCTCGTTGCTATTCCTTGAGTTAGTTTAGGGAAGTTCACCCCGTGAGGCTCTTTGAATGAAGAGAACTCATGAGTAGTGAATCCCCCTCTTCTACAATGATGATCTTGAGAATCATTTTGGTGATATTAGGTTGTCTAAAAGATTGCCTCCACATTTCAAATTTGGGTTTTTTAAATTGAACAAAGCTTCCTAGTGTGAGAAAGGGCATCATGTGTGTTCTCTCTTTGTTCATGCAAACAAAGATTGATCAAACTACAGATGTACTTACTCGCTATTGTTCACCTTTAGAGGGCCTGCCTTGGTGGGAAAAAGTACTCACCCCAAGGGAACGACCCAAGTGGTAACGAGCATAAGCCAAGCTCTTCTAAACTACTCTATAAATTTGTGGTTACGACGAAAATCGTAAATAATGGGAAGCGGTGCATGATAACTCTCCCCCAATGTCTTTATGATGCGTAAAGCCCTTTTTCTAAGGGTTGGGAGATCTCTCACAAGGATTTTATCATTGCACACCCTAAACTGGATGCCCTTACTATGAACCTTTGTTTAGAATCCAAAATCCCAATATTGTTGGTGTCAGGAGGTCAGACCTCCAGAGCCGTCCCACATATTTGTGGTTCTTGTGGTTCTTTGTAGAGATGAAAAGTTCATCATGGGAGATTCATGAGAACTGAAGCTTGGCTGACCCATAGAAGTGAGTTTCATGGAGGGGAGCCAATGTGGTCAAGCTTTTGGTCATCCACTCTAAATAAGCACAGCTGGAGAAATCCAAGTGGGAATTCAACAAATATTTTCTTTTCCATCCTAGGATTGTGCAATATTTGAGTCAATTAAAACACATTGCTTGGATCCAAAATCTTGAAAACAAACATTCAACAAGGTCGCCAAATTTCAAACCCTTTAGAAAGAGCAAATACGTTTCAAAAGTTGAAGTATTACTGCTTGTCCCTAAGGATTTATCCTTAGAGGCTTCTAAATATTTGGGTGTATATCTCAATTTTCTCTCTCTAAAGTCAACATTAGGGAACTATTGCCTTGATTCTCTTGATTTCCAAAGAATGGACCTTGTGAGATGAAAAGAAATTGAGACATAGACATTTAGTTGAAAAGTTAAGCAAGAAAGTGTTTGTGGTATAAAGGATTCATTAAGCAAATACAAAAGGACAAATTGAACCCCACACATGTGTTTTCTCAAATGATTTCTTGCAAGATCAAATTCCCAAAACCAAAGTCCATCAATCGAAACAAACGTCTTAGTCTAGGGAATCTCAAGAAATGTCAGTATGTGCTTTACGAAGTTAGAGAAATATTGGTCTATAACTTTTACAAATGTGCTTCAAAGGATAATCCCAATTTGTATTCTACCGAGGTCTTGTAAACAAAAGTCTCTCTAAGTTCACTTAGGATCAAAATCAACCCTTTCATCCATCCAAAAACATCAATAAAATCCCATCTCATAAACAACTCTTGGAATCTTGGGAAAATCCTTCACACTAGACTTTTGGAAAATCCTTAAATCAAATCAAAATCATCTTGTTTGACGAAGTGTGTGTGGATGCATCCTTCTTCATACACTTAGTTAAATTATCACCTTGTGGAAAAAATTATTCCAAGACAACATCTAACCTCTTGGAGTCTATAATTTCATATCAAATTCAAATCCAAATCAAATCTAAATCAAAATCCAAAGAAAAATCCAAATCAAAAAATATTAGGAGATGTGGCGTTTGGGATGGAGGTGCAGGGTTAAATATTCTCAAGAATAAAATCAAAAGAGTCTTGGTGGATGGAGGTGCAGGGTTAAATATTTGTATTCTCAAGCTAATAAAGAGTTTGGTATTCTCTAAAGACATCATTGAAAAAGGTAAAGGTATTACAATCAAGGCATATAATGATCAAGAACAGATGTCAAGGCACCATTCAACTCCCTATTCAAGTAGGGCCAGCTATCATGGAAACCACATGCCAAATCCTTGATCTTGGATTACCTTACAATATTTTCCTAGGGTTCCCATGGATCCATGGGATGCAAGTCATCACATCCACATTCCATCAATGTGTCAAGTTTCCCTATCAGAATCAAGAGGTCACAGTTCATGGAGATCCTTAACCATTTTATTATTGTAAGAATCTGGAAGCAAAGTACTACAAGATCCCTTAGGTCCCAAAGAATGATGAAGAACCCACATCTCCATATATAGATCCATCTACCCTCACCTCCACTTTTGAAACAAAGACACCCTCCATTCCAAACATCTATGATATCAAATTCATTATCCAAGATAATGGGTGTGGGGATTACAAAATGAAAAAGAGTGCCTTTGTAATAGGAGAGTTACCTCAATCTCCTCGGTCTCATGGACAACCTCAACCAATTGACACATCAGCCCAAACCTTCAAAGAAGACCCCTCTAGATTCAAAAGGTGGGGGGACCTAAGTCAGGAAGTGGTAGATGAAAGGGATAGATCAAGTTTTCTATATAAAGATGAAAGGTTCATACCTAATCTTCTCATGAACAATAGCAACAAAGGACTTCAGTTGATGCAAGGATGGGGCTATAACAAAAATGAAAATCTTGGGAAAAATGATAACGACCTACTAGAACCCATTATTCCTAAGAAGCGAATAAGGAATCTTGGCCTTGGATGTACCCCTCTAAAATTAACCATACTTGGAAAAGGTGCCCCAATTAGAAAAGTCAAAGTGCCTCCTCAGTTACCGTTGTCCACAGGTTTACCTTTAGATAACTATACCTTTGATATAACCAATGTGTGTGATGAGGACCCCATAACTAACCTACCCATGCTATTTGAGGATTCCTCCCTTCTCATGATTAGTATCCTATTTCAAACCAAGTTACCATACTAATGAGCTAAAACTTGTTTATCCCTAACTCATTGATTATGACCAACGAGGACCATTGATCTTAGACACGTTCGAAAATGATGAAGCTCTCTTAGAATTCATGGGATTGCGGGATACAATACCATGTGGAGATCATAAAGATGGGTTTTACATTGACCTAGACACACATGCCTACTATGGGGAAATGATTGAATCCCTTGGTTGCAAAAGGGAAAATTTAAGAATAATATCTAGGTCTTTAAGTGAAAACCACACTGTGGAACTTTCTAACCTAAAAATAGTAAAAACAAAGGATATATCCAATGGTGAAAACCTCTCTAAGGCACTAGAGGATGAGGGATTCAATCTTCCCCTTAGTGCTATTCATTAGGAAAATTCAGCAGTCGTGGCAGAGAAGTGCAATCTAGTCAACCTAGGAACTGAGGAAACACCACATATCACCTTCTATGTAGAATCACTTTTGATAGAAGAACAAGAACTCCTAGCTACTTTTATAAGGGAAAGAAAGGTAAAATTTGCATGGACCTACGCTGACATGCCTGGTCTTGATCTAGAAGTTGTGGTTCACCATCTGGTTGTCTATCCAGAAGCAAAAATAGTAAGACAAAAGTTGAGAAAGATGCATCCACAAATAGCATTACTAATCAAACTTGAGTTATAGGATCTCCTTGATTTTGGCTTCATACGACCAATTGATTATCTAAAATGGGTTTCAAACCTAGTACCAATCACTAAGCCCACTAGGGGCATTCAGATCTGCACTGACTTTAGGGACCTAAATAAAGTGTGCCCCAAGGATGACTTCCCTCTTCCCAATATCGACATGATTGTACATCAAATAGTAGGACATGAAATGTTATCATTAATGGATGGATTCTCATGGTATAATCAAATAATGATAGGAAAAGATGATTAGCATAAAATAGCTTTCACCTATCCATGGGTACATACTATTGGAACATGATGCCATTTGGGTTGAAAAATGCAAGATCTACCTATCAGAGAGCATTGACACTAATCTTATACTACATGATTCACAAAACTGTGGAAGACTATGTGGATGACATATTAACTATATCAAGAAAGTGTTAGGATCACATACCAGCTCTAAGCTCCATCTTTGACAGGCTAGAAGAATACAAGGTCAGACTCAATCCAAAGAAGTGTGTCTTTGGCGTACAATCAGGCAAGCTCCTAGGGTACATTGTGTCCATGAGGGGAATTGAGATAGATCCTACTAAAGTCAAAGCAATTCTCGAGATGGAAGTGCCAAGAACATTAAAGTAGTTAAGGGGTTTGTAAGGAAGACTCCAATCCATTCGTCAGTTTATAGCACAATTAGCAGATAAGACTATCCCATATTTTCATCTACTCTATAAGGGGGTAGCATAAAAATGGGATGAGAAATGTGATCGGGCATTCAATAAAATCAAGGAGTACTTGCTCACACCACTAGTTCTTATGCCAACAATTTTGAACAAGCCCTTGATCCTGTATATATTAGCAACAACAGTAGCCCTTGGTGCTCTTTTAGCACAACATGATGAAAATGAGAAAGAGAGAGCTATTTACTACATCAGTAGAACCATTGTAGGACATGAGTTGAATTATACATCCATTGAGAAGGCTTGCCTAGTAGTGGTGTTCGTCGCACAAAAATTCAAACACTATATGTTGGCATATCAGATAAAACTCATTGCCAAGATAGATCCTCTCAAGTATATGCTTTCTAAAGCAATACTCACAGGGTGAACAACTAAATGGGTAATGATCCTTATAGAACATGACATTGAGTATGTAGAACAAAAAGCCATTAAAGGACAAGTAATTGTAGATTAGCTAGAAAAAGCGCCGATGTATTTAGAGAACCCATTGGTATTAGAATTTCTCGATGAGTCAATCTTTAATCTAAGTGTGGTAGATCACTAGAAAGTATATTTTGATGGATCCTACACTCAATATGGGTTAGGAGCTAGGGTCTTCTTCATTACACCACAAGGAGATTGCATATCAAAGTCATACAATTTGTCTTTTCCTTGCACAAAAAACATTGTGGAATATGAGGCTCTTGTTATAGGACTTATAATTGCAGTGCAATGGCAAATCATGACACTCAAGGTCCATGACACTCAAGGTCTATGGGGAATCGTAGCTTATCCTCAACCAAGTCAATGATGAATACCAAATGAAAGATGACAAATTGACTCCATACAAGAAACTGGTGAAGAGCCTCAAGGAATTCTTTATTGACATCACATTTGAGAAAATACCAAGGGAAAACAATAGAGTAGTTGATGCTATGGCAACAATAATATCACTACTCGGTATCCCACGCAACATCCATAAACAAGAATTTTTGGTAGATTAGTGTCTCATACCAGATTTTGAGGTACTAGAGTCTAAGTTTGTGTGTGAAATCATTGGTCCCGGTGATCCTTGGTACCATAACATGTACACCTACCTAAGAATAGGAGTCCTCCCCATTCATATCACCCTGAACCTTAAAATATTATTGGACAAGAAGTCATCTCATTTTTTTTTATCTTAGGTGATACCCTGTACCGTAGGAGTATTGAAGGAATCCTTTTATGATGCCTAAACATTGAGGAAGCTTTGACTGCTTTAATCGAGGTACATAATGGCATTTGTGGTTCACATTTGAGTGGTATGACCTTGGTTAAGAAACTGTTGAGGACTAGGTACTACTGGCCTATAATGGAGAGGGAAGCTCACGACTATGTTCGAAGATATTTGCAGTGTCAACAACATGGGGATCCCATCCATGCACCAACTCATGAGCTCCACCCAAGCATTACACCTTGGCCCTTTTCACAATGGGGGCTTGATCTCATTAGCAAAATCACACCCACCTCATCTAGTGGACATAAGTTCATTATCATCGCCATTGAGTACTTCACGAAGTGGATAGAGGCCATTCCCATGACCTATATCATAGGAAATCATATTTGCAAGTTCATCCTAAACTACCTAATTTGTCGCTATGGAATCTCTTGAGCCATTATCTCAAATAACGAGACACCTTTCAAAAACCAATACGTTCAAGACCTATACCAAAATTTCAATATCCAACATCGCTTTTCTACTCCATACTACCCCCAAGGAAACGGCCAAGCTGAGGCTACCAATAAAACCATCTTGAAAATCCTAAAGAAAATAGTCAATGAAGCTGGTCATAATTGGCACCTACAATTGAATCCTACCTTATGGGCTTACCAAACAAGTATTTGCACACCTGTAGGTGCAACCCTTTTCTCCCTAGTCTATGGATCAAAAACCATCCTTCCTATTGTGATCGAGCTCCCATCCTTAAGAATATCATTGCATAATCTCATTACTGATGAAGAATATCGAGTGTCACAGTTGAACGAGTGAGAACTACTGAATGAGTGACGCATGGATGCCTTAAACCATTTACAAGTCTATATGAACCATCTCAAGAGGAGCTACAACAAGAAGATCAGGAGTCAGACCTTTCAAGTCGAAGAGATTTTATTGAAGGAGAATCAGAAAAATGCCAAATCCAAAAAGCAAGGAAAATTTTGAACCCAATTAGTTGGGACCCTTCATCATCATGGCAAGTTATAAATCAAGAGCATATTAGCTATCTACACTAGAAGGTGAACCTCTGTAGGATCCCATCAACAACTCCCATCTCAAAAAATTTATGCCTAAACTTGCAAGGTATAAAGCCAAAAATACAAAAAAATCAAAAAAATATAAAAATCCCAAAAAAAGGATTCAAAACAGTAAAGAAAAAAAAATTCCTCTAGTGAAAACCACTTTGGCAGTGCTTTAGGCAAGTACCTTGGTGAAAACCTAGCAAATAGGCGCCTTGTGTAAATAAGTACTTTCCATCCACCATGATCTCCTCAACTTTTTTTGCATCATTCATCCATCACATTCCATTGATCCTTTTGACACCCATCCACACCCACATCATAGCTTGGTATTGTTTTTGTATCGTGATCCCCCTAGTACTACTTGGCACATTCCTAAGGCCAGTTTGTCCTGCCTATATCAGAGTAGTCTATCACACCACGTTGGGGGAATATTCTTACGTCTACATTGGATCAGATTTGTGTATATTCTTGAGATCTTCCTTAAAATTAAAAAATCCAAAAACATCATAAAATTAAAAAAAACCCAAAAACATCCAAAACATATCAAAAAATCCAAAAACAGGTCAAAAAGTCAGAAAATTCAAAAAATAGAGTCATCTTGTCAAACTACAGGTCTTTGAGCTCTAAACATAGGCAAGGCCATCATCGATGTGCCCTTGAGACACATTAGGTCAGTCCTTTAGGAGTATGTCATAATAAACTGACAATCCATTTGTTCATTTCTCATCAATAAACAATTACGTGTTAGTCGAACTACATGGTCTCTACATGTATAACGTAGGCAAGGCTAATTTTTTATCAGCCCCTGAGGCCCCTAGGATAGGTCTTTAGGTTAGGCTCTTGGTCAAAATCTGAGAAAACACAAAAACATTGGAAATTTTGAAAATCAAAACATTTGTAAAATATTCAGAATAGTGTGAACTCAAACGTCAAGGTCTCAAGTCTAGGTCAGTAGGTAAAAAAGATGGTAAACTCTTGGTATTAATAGTCTGTCATCTAGTTAGTCCCAAAATCATCTGATAACATCATGTCCTAGGATGCATCCTTCCTACAATGGACATCAGCATCAGACATCATCGTAGTTTAGCCTTGGCTAGCGGTATGAATAACATTAGCTTGTTTGTGTAGACACCTAAATTTGATCACTTCCATATGGTCAAGGGCATCTCCTTAAATCATCATCTTGCTCACTTAATTCATCCTCTTTACTGGTATTAATTAAATCACTCATTTAATTAATATTTCATGTATTCCATAAGGTTTCTCAAAGTATTTAATTTAATAAATATTTTTCCCCTCTTTCCTCTCTAAATTAAATAAATGCATCACTTTATTTAATTTAGTCATATTATCTTTTGAAAGTTTAAATTTATTTTTAAATTCCTTATTTTCTCTCTCATTGTCACATCCTCCAACTTTTGCAAGTTGGCCTCTAATCCCTCTTAGCAATCTAACCCACTTTCTTAGTCATAATTAATTTATGATTAAGATGTGCACACCCCTAATCATCATTAGGGTCCCATCCTCCATAATTTCCCACTTGCCTATAACATGTCATTAATTAGTCTAATCAAGTACTTGCACAACCTTAATCACCTAATTAAGTCATCTCTAAACCCCATATCATTTATGGAATGTGTCCTTAGTCAACTTCATTAAAAGCTCTCTTTTTGAACAAGGCACTCCATTCCCCATGTGAATTTTTAATCCCCCAAAGAATTTAAAGGAATTTTAAATTCCTTCTCTCATCCCCATGTAGATATTTGAGGAATTTCTAATTCTTCACATGTCCTTTCACCGGCATGGGGACAAGTACCTCCTTTATGAGAAGATCTTGTCCCAATCCCAAGGTAATATGTACCACCTCTATGTCATGTATTATCCTTCCACCTCATGTACACATCACCTCTTTTAAGCCACTTCACATGCTACATGTCAAGATGTGAGGGCTTGTGAGTTTTCAACTCACCTTAGCCCTACATCTTGATCTTGGTGGCTCAATCTTGACCATCCATTTCTCTAAAGAATCCAAAATTCTCTATAAATACCCCCTCTTTTCTCTCATTTTGAGAGAGATCATCCATTTTAGCCAAACTCTTGCAAAAAAAATTAGAATCCATACTTAGATATTTTTACACTTGCATCCACTTCCACTCATCTTCTCTCATCTAGCTTGCATCTCTTGCCATCCAAAGATCATACAACACCAAATATCAAAGGGCCAACCAAATGATCAATTTGACACAAGGTAAAAAGTTCCATTTTATTTTGTATTGAATCCAACTAGGCTAATCTTGAGGTGTAGGTTGTTTTTAGTGTTATTTACATTCTCTTGTTTGTTGTTCGTATTCTAGCACTTAAATTCGCCCTATCACAGTTTGTTTACTTGATATTTGTCTTGTTGTCTTATCTTATTGTGTTCATTTCAATTACCTCTCGATGATGTCTAAACAAAATGATTTAGAGAGAAAGGAATGGGGCATGATCATTATCTTTTTATCTGATTCGCTTGTTGGATATTCTTGCAATATAACCTTAGTCATGCTTACTTTGTTTGGTTTGTAGGAAGGATTTTTTGAATATCTTGTTGACCACATTGGAAGGTTTTTCTTTTCTATGTTTTGGTCCAAGATGTTTGAAATATCTGAACTACATCGTAAATAGGGTTTTGTATGCCAGGTGTGAACATGGATACTCTTATCTGATTATCAAGTCAAATTTCATCACACTAGGTACAACACCATCCTGGTTCTTTATACCTTAATGCATAATATCTATGTGTGTTATCAAACAGAAGGAAAGTAAGCTCTTTACATCCCCAATCCCTGATAAGCGAAACATCATCATTTATCATCATTATTTATAATAAATTCTCAACAGATCATGGAATTGTTGGATCCTCTTTTTCATCACCTCATTTTTTATCTCTATGCTAACATGGTACCATGACAGTCAACCAAACATCACTAGTGCATCCAGCCTACATCCACAAACCATCAGCATACTGCATATCATTCATATCATACATAATAAGAAACACCGCTCATTTCACATGCATTGCATTTCCATCATTGCACCATAATATAGATTGGTTATTCTAAGCATCTCATAAACCATACATTTGCATAAAACATCCATTGCATAATCATATAGGAATCATTGCATCATCCATACATACATACATATTGCATCATCATAGAAAAGATACTAAAAAAATCATAACATTACATACATCTCATAATCATAACATATCACATCATCCATCTGAGGCATAATATAGATTTGTTATTCTATGCATCTTAGAATCATTTGCATACCATAAACATCTACATCACATGACATTTCATGAAATCATATTGCATCCATATAGAATCGCATTGCATATACATAGAACATCAAATGCATCCATACATAAAGTATAAATAAAGGGAACACATCGCATCATAAATCAATCGAACCCATATCATATATATATATCAAAAAATCATCACCATCATGTTACAAATTTGACTCAAGTGTATGTATATCGATCATAATACAAAGCCCAGAGGGCTATAAAAAACAAAGCCCATGAAACTCAAAAAGAATCAAGCGCTAATCAAAAACTATATGCAACTAGCCTTGATGGTTGCTCCCCTCATTTTCCTGCCTCTCTGCTTACCAAATTTGGACAGCAAGGGAAAGTTTGAAACAAATTGGTTGGGACCTTCATCATCATGACAAGTTATAAATCAGGAGTATATCAACTATTTACACCAAAAGGTGAACCTCTACAAGAGCCCATCAACAACTCCCATTTCAAAAAAAATTATGCCTAAACTTGCAAGGTATAAAGCCAAAAATATAAAAAAATCTAAAATCTAAAAATTAAAAAAAAAGGATTGAAAATAGTAAAGAAAAAAATTGTCCTCTAGTGAAAATCACTTCGATGGCGCTTTGGGAAAGTACCTTGGTGAAAACCTAGAAAACAGGCACCTTGTGTAAATAAGCACTTTCCATCCACCATGATCTCCTCAACTTGTTCTGCATCATTCACCCATCACATTCCATTGATCCTTCCAACACCCATCCACGCATGCATCATAGCTTGATCTTGTGTTTGTATCATAATCCCCCTAGTACTACTTGGCACATTCTTGAGGTCATTTTTTCCTACCTATATCAAAGTAGTCTATTGCACCACGTTGGGGGCATGTTCTTATGTCTACATTAGATTATATTTGTGTATATTCTTGAGATCTTCCTTAAAATAAAAAAAAATCCAAAAACATCATAAAATTAAAAAAAAAACTCAAAAACATCCAAAACATATCAAAAAATCCAAAAATAGGTCAAAAAGTTAGAAAAGTCAAAAAATAGAGTCATCTTGTCAAACTACAGGTCTTTGAGCTCTAAACGTAGGCAAGGCCATCATTGATGTGCCCCCGAGACACATTAGGTCAATCCTTTAGGAGTCTATCATAGTAAACTAACAATCCATTTGTTCATTTTTCATCGATAAACGATTTTGTGTCAGTCAAACTATGTGGTCTCTACGTGTATAATGTAGGAAAGGCTAATTTTTTATCAGACCCTGAGGCCCCTAGGATTGGTCTTTAGGTTAGGCTCTTGGTCAAAATCTTAGAAAAAAACAAAAACATTGAAAATTTTGAAAATCAGAACATTCGTAAAACATTCAGAAAAGTGTGAAATCAAACGTCAAGGTCTCAAGTCTAGGTTAGTAGGTAAACAAGTTGGTAAACTCTTGGTATTAATAGTCTGTCATCCAATTAGTCCCAAAATCATATGATAACATCATGTCCTAGGATGCACCCTTCCTACAACGGACATCAACATCAGACATCACCGTAGTTTAGCCTTGGCTAGTGGTATGAAGAACATTAGCTTGTTTGTTTACTTGATCTTTGTCTTGTTGACATATCTTATTGTGCTCATTTCAATGACATCTCGACAATGTCTAAACAAAATGATTTAGAGAGAAAGGAATGGGGCATTGATCATTATCTTTTTATCTGATGTGCTTGTTGGATATTCTTGTAATGTAACCTTGGTCATGCTTACTTTGTTTGGTCTGTAGGAAGGATTTTTTGAATATCTTGTTGACCACATAGGAAGGTTTTTCTTTTCTATGTTTTGGTCCAAGATGTTTGAAATATCTGAACTACATCGTAAATAGGGTTTTGTCTGTCAAGTGTGAACATGGATACTCCTATCTAATTATCGAGTCAAATTTCATCACACTAGGTACAACACCATCCTGGTTCTTTATACCTTGATGCATAGTATCTATGTGCATTATCAAACATAAGGAAAGTAAGCTATTTATGTCTCCAATCCCTAATAAGTGAAACATCATCTCTCATCATTATTTCTAATATATTCTCAACAGATCATGGACTTGTTGGATCCTCTTTTTCATCACCTCATTTCTTCTCTCTGTGCTAACATGGTACCATGACAGTCAACCAAACATCACTAGTGCATCCATCATGCATCCACAAACCATCAGCATACTGTACATCATTCATATCATACATAATAAGAAAGATTGATCATTTCACATGCATTGCATTTTCATCATTGCACCATAATATAGATTGGTTATTCTAAGCATCTCATAAACCATATATTTGCATAAAACATCCATTGCATAATCATATAGGAATCATCGCATCATCCATACATACATACATATTGCATCATCATAGAAAAGATACTAAAAAAATCATCACATTACATACATCTCATAATCATAACATATCACATCATCCATCTAAGGCATAATATAGATATGTTATTTTAGGCATCTTAGAATCATTTGCATACCATAAACATTTGCATCACATGACATTTCATGAAATCATATTGCATCCATGTAGAATCGCATTGCATATACATAGAACATCAAATGCATCCATACATAAAGCATAAATAAAAGGAACACATCGCATCATAAATCAATCAAACCCATATCATATATATATCAAAAAATCATCACTATCATGGTACAAATTTGACTCAAGTGTATGTATATCGATCATGATACAAAGCCCACGGGGCTATAAAAAATGGAGCTCGTGAAACTCAAAAAGAATCAAGCGCTGATAAAAAACTATATGCAGCTAGCCCTGATGGTTGCTCCCCTCATCTACCTGCCTCTCTGTCCAGTCATTTATCTATCAGATCCCTGTCTACTGGGAGTAGTCTAGCTATCATTGGGCCACAGGTATCGCCTGTCGATAATGAAATCTATAATACTCTGCCTCCTTGACTACCTCACGATACATCTTTGTCAGTATTGTCCTCCCCTGGGATGCAGTGGCCATGCTCTCTAACTATTGTCTTTAGCCAACCTCTTGAGCTAACTATAGCTCTATAGCCTATCTTTGTTGCTGCTCATGGTCCCTCTCAGTGGTAAGGGCTTGGACCTGCTGCCTGGACTGATATATCTCTAATGTTACTACCTATAGCTATGCCTGTAATCCTTGTACTTATGCCTGTAGTTGTTATATCTAGGCATCCCATGGATCTGACTATTGTGGTTGTTCATCTGGCTATCATGGAGGCTTTCCATCTTGGGGCGGTGCTCTGAGATCCTATCCATTTTGACTTTCTTGTGCTCTCCAAGCACTCCTCCCCCGGGGTCTCCCCCGTGGAAGGGCCACTCCTAGATCTATAAGCCAAGGCGAAGGTCTAAACCAATCATCATATGCACATTTTGTGACTGGATTTGTCATCCGCTGAGCATAGTCCCATGGCCTAGCAACCAACTATTGAAAGCAATTGACTACATCAACCACTAGAATTGTCTACCCCATATAATATCCCGAGATGATCTAAAAAAGATCGTAGTGTACTGAACATCCAATTGATCCTGAACCACCCCAAACTGGCAAGCCACCTTGTCTAGCAGATAACACTCTATAATAGTATGCTCCCTCCCCTGCATCAGTCGGGTTTGGCAAGCATAAAACAACTAATGTACATCATCGTACCATGCTAGCATCTATAACCAAGGGTGTCAGTAGAACACTATCATCTCATCTAGGACTCGGTGCCAGTAAGGTATACCCAGTTGTCATGTATGTCTCAAAGTGATCCCACCCTATATCTCCAAATCGTTGGATCATTGGGCTCTATATCAACCAAAGTAACAATCAGTCAGAGCACGACAATATGCTCCCAGGTCCAGATATGTAGCAGTGTCACTCTGGTACCAATTGCTTGACCATCAAAATATGCAAAATCATGTAGGTCATGGTACAATGAGGCCAGCATCACTGGTCCCCAAGAAAACAAGGTCCTCCAGCTCAGCATCTGCTCCCATGCCAAGCCCCATTTAGGGCTGAAGCATCTACCTCGTCGATCTAGAACCACTAACCTAGAAATGATAGTAGTAATGATCAGCTTGAAAAGTGGCACCCAACCTTTATAGAACTCTAGGTCAAGTTCGCCCTTGATCAATACAAGGCTCTCTAGCTCCATGACCTCATGGTACACGTCAGTGTTGGAATTTGTATTGTAGATCACCTACTCGCCATGAATCAGCAAACACAAAATGTGCCATACATCCTCTAAAGTAACAGTTTCCTTGCCAGTAGGAAGGTAAAAAGATGAGGTCTCATTGTGCCACCTCTCGCACAACGCAGTCATCATCGCCAAGTGGGTCCAGACAATGGGCGCATAAGGAACATACCAGAGATCAATCTCCCCCAAATGCTCCTGTTGTAACTCTGATAAATCACCCAATTTGTGTAGGATTGAGGGTCAATTCTCACATGAAAGCATAGGCTAGATCACCTCCTGCACCCATAAAGCCATGATGTCAAAATTTGCAAAAATTTCTGACTCCATTTGGAGTTTTCTACCTTGAAACCATGAATGCATCGCAACTTGCAAAGGTGTCGCTATTTGTAAAACTCCAAACAACAACATTGGACTCTTTGAAAATGCTAAATCCATCATAGTGTCAGCATTTTCATAGGCGTCACCCTTTGACTGACAAACCCTAAACTCAAATCAAGCTAAGCGTCACGATTTTCACTAGCGATATTGTTTGAGCTTTTAGAGCATCAATTTGCACTTTGTGCATCACTATATAATGATGGTGGGGACTTTTACTCTTTTGAGCATAATAAATTCACTAAAAAATAATGTTTCAAAGTTGGGTTTGGGTCACATACCGATGGTGCTACACCTAGAGGTCTCTAGTACACACAAACTCACTCATAAATGTGTCGAGGAAGCACTCGTTGTGCCATCTCGCAAAAGGGTCAAAGCTCAAATAACTAAAATTTCTAAGGGTTGAATGCACAAATGAGTGGAAAGTGACCCCTCAAGCCTTTTAAGCATGAAAATTTAGGTTTTTGACCTAATTTAGCCATCAAACTAGGGTTTTGCACTCGACCGTTTTTGCCCAATTGAGGCTCATTTCACATCTTTTCTCACGTTTTGGCATATTTTAGCATCTTGGAGCCTTTCTCGACCCTTTAGGCCCACCTTGTTGTCTTTTTCAAGAATCACCAAAAATCCAAATTTTCATTCGATCTCTCGAAGGCGATAAGGCACATAATTCTTCTATTAGCGATGGGGCATCTGAAAAAAAAATGAATTTTGGTCTCACTTGTGTTATTCTTTGAACCAACACAAGTACATTACTCAAAGAGAAAAATGTAACACTAAATATCCTAATCGATATCATGCACTGATTCGATTAACTAACAGATTCTTCCTTAATCATTTACTAACCAATTAATTGAATAATATTTATTTAATTAATTAAATTCATTAAAATTCCTCCTAAAAATTAGATAATACACTTTATTGGATTATCTCATCAAATCTAATGTTCTTCCTTTAATTAAATAAATCAATTTTGTTTAATTAAAATCCTAATGTTCTTCCTTTAATTAAATAAGTCAATTTTATTTAATTAAAATCCTAATGCTCTTCCTTTAATTAAATAAATAAATTTTATTTAATTAAAATTCTAAAGCTCTAACATCCTCTCATTTTATTTAAATAAACCCAAAAATTTAAATAAAATGTCATAAATCAACTAAATTCACCTAAGTTAATTAATCCTAGATTAATAAACTCCTAACACTAATCCCTCATTCCTCTAGCTTTTAACTCCACCCTAGGGTAAGTCAACCTTAATCAAGTTGCACATGTAAATCAATTTATTTGATTTACTAAAATTACCCTATTTTCATTCAAATATGGCATATTCTTGGAATATTCCACCCATTTGAATTTTCCCTCCCAAAGGACTTTTGTCCTCCACCTTTGCATTAAAAGCTCTTACATGGCATTGAAGGCTCTTACACCTCCTATTACACAATCCACCTCTTAGCTTTTAAATCTCAACCACATGCATTTAACATGCACATTGTTCAAAATTTGCTCCACCTCCCTTCATTAGCATGTTGACAAGTGGCACAATGCCATTGGTCCCTTTTTTAATCCCACATTCTCCCCATTCTTCACTCTTCAATCCTTCTTCCTTATAAATAGAGGCCTTCTCTATTGATTTGAAGGACGCAACTTCATGCAAATCCATTATAGTCATTTGAGTTCAAAGCATCCATGATTTCATCTACAATTTCATCCAAGTTAGCATAGAATTCCATCATCCATAGTTAGGTTATTGACAATTTGCATCAAGAATCACACATCCATCATCAAGCTTATCAAGGGATTGGGAAAGAGCTCCTTTCCACATCAAAGAAACACCAATCCCCCTATGGGATGCTGATTTGAGCATTAGAATATTATTTCATTAGTAATTTATTTGGTATTTTACTTTGTTTTCATGTTCTTGAGTTCAAATGAATTTCATAGGGAATGCTTGTTTACACTTGTTTAAGGACTAATGTTTGATTGTTTGTTCATACTTGAGCAGGTCTACGCAAAGCATTCACAGCTTGCTTAAGCCTTGCAACTCTATCTCCCATACCTTGTGCTTGTAAGCATCTTAGGATTCCATATCCCCTATCTATTGCATCCTTACTTCGTGATATGGGTTCTCCTCCTCGAGTGGGGATTGTTTTTATCACCTCTTTTGTGATACGGGTTATCCTCCTCAAGTGGGGATTTCTTTTATCACTCATCACATACTTTCTTTCTTTATCTATTTGGATGACCATGAAGGTGGGAACACTAAAACAAGGGTTTGACTGAGCCAAACCCCTATATAGCCCCAACACTTTCTCTAGATCTTATGTATGCAGGTATTGAATACATTCACGTGTTGGAGGCTTCATCACTTGCGTGGTTGTGAGAATTTCCTTTCATCTCCTTATCTTTTCTACTTCACTTTATTCCAGTTCTATTATATTTTATTACTTTCTCACATTTCAAGATTTCTTAGCAATTAGAATAGAAGTAGTGACTCTTTTAGTTTCTGTGGCATTCTTAATTTCTTGTCCATACGAGACACCAGCTCACCTCTGGGACTCCAGCGTGCCGCGTTGTCATTTGTATTATGTGTTGACCTCCTCTAGCCAAGAGTATGTCAGTCTATCCAAAGAATCTTCATGACTTGCTCTTTCTATTTTTAGAACTCTCGCACTATTCTTTGAGGTAGTTTAGGGAAGTTCATCTCGTGAGGCTCTCTGAATGAAGAGAACTTGTGAGTAGCGAATCCCCTTCTCTACATTTGGGTGAACCTGACGTGAAGAAAAAAACTAGGAATTTATTCACCCCTATTTGGTGGGGTAATAAATTTTGACTCGGTGCTTTGAATTCAAAACCATTTGCATCATTGGAAAGATCTCCAAGAGGACTAGTTCAGACCCTAAACTACTATGCCTTCGGTAGTCAAATTTTAGGGACCAATGCAAGTTTCAGAAAATACCAAAAAAAATCAAAAATTGGATTTTCAATTTTTCTTAGTTCTATTATCAACCGACTTGTTTATTCATTAGTTATCATATTTAAATTACTATTTTCAATATGAATTTAATTTCTTTTATTAGTTCAGTATCTAATTATATTCAAAATGTTAATGATGTTTTGTTTTATGCATGTGATGGTGACTTGGCTTTACCCATTTCACTCAGTGTCTTTGATCCTTCTCACGAAATTCCTCTTGTGTCAAAGGATATTTTGTTACAAGAAGATGAAATCATTGACACCTTTCTTAATGTTACTCTATCTACCCTCCATTCAAATGCACTCTCTTCTAGAGATGTTGCATTCGTGAATGATGAATCTTCTTCCACATCCAATCCTCCCTGGGTCGATGTTGAGAATATAGCTTCAAATACTTATTCCACTAGTTGTGATGATTCTGTAAATGTAATCCATGTCTCTACTACCCCTCAAATGCCTAAGAGGCCAGTCATTTATGTGACTCCAGCTAGTCCTCCCAAAAGAATTTTTTCTATTGATAGTGTTCCATTTGATAGTGATTCTCTTGATCTTTCTATGAATCCCTCTTATAGAGTGGTAGCCCACACTTATAATAATAGAATGAATGCACAACCAAGCATTCTTCAAGCTCCTAAACTTGTGACTAAAGCACCTAGTGTTTATGATCTTGTCAAGCAACTCCAAGTTACTCCAGCTAAGATCTCAATATGGGACTTGCTTTAAACAACTTCGGTTTATCAAGGTATGCTTTAGGAAGCCTTACAAAAGATCCTCTTGCCTGCCTTCGGTAGGCCGGTGGATGCTAATGCGTTGATAGCTCATATTCGTGTTGATTCACTGAATATTACATTCTATCTACAAGAACTTTTACCCCCTGATGTGTAGAAACACGTAGACCATCTAATGATTATAGTTAATATTAATAATATTGGCATTAGACGTACTCTCATTGGTGTTGGTTTAACACTTAATATATGTAGCATTGATCTATTGCATAAGATTAATATTGATTCATCTTCTCTTAATGCTTCTTTTGATGACATTCATGGGTTTGATAATGTCAATCGACTAGCCCTAGACACGATAGTCTTTCCTTTGAGGTTGGGACCCATTATCATACCCACCCTTGTATATGTTATGTCAGAAAAATAACCATATACCCTTCTTCTTGGTAGATCGTGGATTCATGCTATGGGTGCAGTCTTGTCTACCTTGCATTAATCTATTAAGTTCACTTGCAGAAATTGAGTAGTCACAATCAAGGCTGACCCTGAGGCTACACACTTATGTGAGATGGCAACTGTCAATCAGGTTTCGGTTGTGCCTACTCTTATCCAGGTTCAATGTCTTCCAATGTTTTGATGTTTACTCCTACAGTACCTACTGTAGATGTGGAAAAATGTAAAGAAACTACAATTAAATACACCTCTTAATGAAACATTGTATCAAGATTAAACATGAATTAAGCTAATTTAGAACACAGAAAACCTGAAAGCGTCTCATTGTCTCCTATCTCCAAAGATTTATCAAATTATAGAAGCTCTCAAATTTGTAAGCATCGTAACTGTTTAAAATGCCTATCTAGAGAATGGAATGGATGCTAAATGCAATGATGTGATGATTTCTAATGATTTCTAAGTGATATGATGCTACTGTAAATGAAGCCTGATGGATGAAAGCTACAGTAAAAAGAAACTATGATGTTGTTGCCGTGATATGAAATCTACTGATGCCATGATGCTATGATGATACTAAAATGCTAATGCTAATGCTTGATTTCTTGGTTGTTTGAGTACTAATTCCTATAGAGTAAGTTTGCATAAAAGATGATGATTCTCGAATTTTCTCGGATGATTTTGATGCTTCAAAAGGCTATATATATATATTCCTGGCAACACATTTGTACAAGGGTAACACAACAGAGGCTGAGATTCAATCTAGAGATTTGAATGATATAAGATGAGAAGGTGGAGTTGATCATGGAGGATTGTTCCTCCCCATAAAAACACCAAGCAAGATGAGAGGAAAGATTTGAGGCAGAAGATTGAGAGGATTTCCTGCAGGTTTGTCCCCGAGGATCTTCCCATGAATGCCAATTGCATTAATTAGATTTGAAAAATCTAATTTTATTGGTAAGTAAATAGAGGGATTAGATTTACGCATAATTTAAATATTTTTGGTTTATTTAAATTAGCAAAAAGAGGGATAAATAATTTAATAAAACAAACTATAGAAGTTGTTTATTAAATTAAAATAGAAAGAAAAATGATAATTAAATTAAAGATTTTAGGATATCTTTATTTAATTAAGAAGAAATGTAATGAGATAATTAAATAATATCAACTTTTGAAATTGTATATTTAATTTTAGGATAAAATTGATGGATAAAGTATAGAAGAAATAATAATGATAATAATTAAATGAAACAAAGTATTTAATTTTGTTTATTTAATTAAGAGGGAAATAATATGATAAAATAGAAGAATTAATAGTGAACTTAATATAAATAAATATTTCTATTTATTTACTAAGTAGACGAATTAAGGTTAATTAATCAAATAAGTCGTATTTAATTAATTAGATTCTCCAGATCATTTTTAGGTGTCTACATTTTGCCCCTCTTTGAAGTGATGTGTTTACGCATTGCTTCAAAGAAAATTGTTTTGTTGCTGCTAGTATTGACGAGAAATTTTTCAAAATGCCCCAGACATGTTTTTTGCATGCCCCCTCGGGAGATAAATTAATGATTTTTTTATTGTTTTGGTTTTTTTGTATGATTTTCTATGATTTAACACAGATTCGATGAAGATTCGGTGATGAAATAATTTCTCTCGATAATTGATGTAGAATTTTTTTCTAAATAAGTTTCAATTAATCTCCCCTCAAAAAAAAAAATCAAATGTCATGAAAATCCCTTTTTGAAATAACCTATAAAAGGTTAAAAAGGTCAATTTCAAATTCATTTGTTGATTGTGACTTTTGAAAGTTTGAGAGAGATATTGTGCGACGTGGAGCAAAATGTTGATCCCCTTTCACACTCATTGGTTTCATTGTGTTCAACGTCATCAACAATCGGCCACATTCGGACCTTCAGTATGTCCTATTATTTTATTTTTATTTTTTTCTTTCTGTGGACGTGCTAATACAGAAGACAAAAGCGCTAAATCATAGCTTATAAGCGCTAAAATAGAGATCAAAAGTGCTATGCTATTCTGCAGAAGCACTAAAATAGAGCTTATCAGCGCTAAAACAGAGAGTATAAGCGCTATGTTATTCGGTTGAAGTGGTAAAACAGAGAGAAAAAGCACTAAACTGTTGATACTAGAATTTCCTAAAAGTTTGGTGGTGTGTTGTGATAGAAGCGCTATGAAATTGTTTGGAAGCACCAAAATAGATTGTTGAAGTGCTAAAACAGAGGGTTAAAGCGCTAAAACATATCGTAGAAGTGCTAAAATAGAGGGGTGAAGTGCTAAAATTTCTATTTAACTTTATAAAGTTTCCAAAAATTTTGTCTACCGTAAGAATTGATTTGGTCTAGTGGAGTATTCTATGGCAGGTTGTGGAATGAAGGATTGACGAATGCATTGGCTATGGTTAGATGCATGTGAAAGAGCTCTTCTTTGAATATAGGCTCGTGAAGTCAAAGGTTCTACAGCATAATCATCAGTGTAACCCCTATCGAAATCATGGAACCTATGGAGGAATGTTCTATGATGAAGCAATGTCTTTCTATTCTTATACAAGAAATGCCATTTTTGCAAAAGATGCTTGTAACTAAGTGTTTTCTTGGGTTTTCCGATTCTCTTGGCCAAAGATTTTTTGACAAACTTAGTGATTTTCCAATCTCTAATCATGTATGATTTTGTATTTTTCAGGATGATCTTTTATCTGAATTTTAATGATTTTTGGAATACACAGCACTAAAATGAAGACAATCGTTTTTAAGAGTTGTAATCTAAACAGATAGTGTATGTTCAAAAGAACCACGCATGGTCCTATTTTCACTTGTTTGATAACAAGAAGATACTTCAGACAGACTCACTCTTAATAGTCAAAAGGTGATTGTTATACTCAACAGCCCAAAGCTTAAAATTGCGTCGACTCACATAGCCATGTCACCCTCTAGAGGGCGCTCGTGTTTTTGTCTTTTCCAAGTGCATACTTAAAGTGACAGAAGTGGATACCAGATCCCCTAAGAAAATAGTCCTTGGCAATTATATGGTGAGTGTCTTGGGGGAAAATTCTTCCCTCCCCTTGCACTGCGAGTATTACAATGTCTGGTTACTGACTCAGCTAGATACTACACTATGGTTCTTAGAAAGGGTTTCTGTTTGGAGCGACAAGTGATAAACTCCCTCAGGAGACCTCCCAACCTTTAGAACAAAGGTTTTGGGGATGGTTATCTTGCACACTTCCAGAAAAAGTGGGTTTCCCCAAATTTTCTTTAAATTTTATAGTGGGGTGGAAAAACCTGGCTTTGGTTTGAACCCACTTAGGTCATTCCTATAGGGTGAGTACTTTTTCCCACTATGGCAGGCCTTCTAAAGGATGTAATAAATATTTGAAGATTGCATAAAAAGGATGATTCTGGCTTTTTGGATCACCCAGTTAAGGGGAGAGCATATGCCTATCAACCATTCAAACACATAAACCACTTGTTCAAATTTTAAAGCCCAAACGAAATTTTTTCTATCTATGTGAAGATGTTGCTTCACAGTGAAGATATTGCTTCACAAAAAGACATGGTGTTCATTTTAACTCCAAATTTGAAATGTTTGATGACTACCCTAGATTGATAAATTTTAGTCCAATTGAAAATGTGACTATCCTAGGATTGATCCATTTTAAACCAACTAAAGAAGTGTCTATCCTAGATTGATTTTTTTTAGTCCAACCCAAAATGAAATTTACTGGTCGTGAATGCATCGGATCCAGAAAATGAGTTACAGAGAAGCGTTATGATAGTGATTAAAAGAGTTATAAAAATGGATAGAAGCGTTATATAAATCTCCAAACGCGCTATAGAAATTGACAAAAGCGCTAAAGAAACAGATAGAAGCACTATAGAAACAGACAAAAGCGCTAAACAGATGTTGAATAATCCTACCAACCCATGTTGGATTGTGAATTTGAAATGCTAAAACAGTCGTATGAAGTGCTATACTTTTGTTTAGAAGCGCTAGAACAGTCCTTAGAAGCGCTATACTTTTCGTAAAAAGTGCTAGAACAGTCCTCAGAAGCGCTATAAAATCCTCCGAACACGCTAAAATGGGTCACGCTAGATCCCTATATGAAAACTTTTCAGAAAAACTTGTTAAGAACATGGGGTATGGCCCCACGGTGGGCACCAATATGTAGATGTGAAAAAATGTAAAGAAGCTACAATTAAATACACCTCTTAATGAAACATTGTATCAAGATTAAACATGAATTAAGCTAATTTAAAACACAAAAAAGCCTGAAAGCATCTCATTGTCTCCTATCTCCAAAGATTTATCAAATTACAGAAGCTCTCAGATTGTAAGCACCGTAATTGTTTAAAATGCCTATCTAGAGTATGGAATGGATGCTAAATGTAATGATGTGATGATTTCTAATGATTTCTAAGTGATATGATGCTACTGTAAATGAAGCTTGACGGATGAAAGCTACAGTAAAAAGAAACTATGATGCTACTGCCATGATATGAAATCTACTGATGCCATGATGCTATGATGATACTAAAATGCTAATGTTAATGCTTTATTTCTTGGTTGCTTGAGTACTAATTCCTATAGAGTAAGTTTGCATAAAAGATGATTCTCGAATTTTCTTGGATGATTTTGATGCTTCAGAAGGCTGTATATATAGATTCCTGGTAGCACATTTGTACAGGGGTAACACAACAAAGGCTGAGATTCAATCTAGAGATTTGAATGATATAAGATGAGAAGGTGGAGTTGATCATGGAGGATTGTTCCTCCCCATAAAAACACCAGGCAAGATGAGAGGAAAGATTTGAGGCAGAAGATTGAGAGGATTTCCTGCAAGTTTGTCCCCAAGGATCTTCCCGTGAATGCCAATTGCATTAATTAGATTTGAAAAATCTAATTTTATTGGTGAGTAAATAGAGGGATTAGATTTATGCATAATTTAAATATTTTTGGTTTATTTAAATTAGCAAAAAGAGGGATAAATAATTTAATAAAACAAACTATAGAAGTTGTTTATTAAATTAAAATAAAAGAAAAATGATAATTAAATTAAAGATTTTAGGATATCTTTATTTAATTAAGAAGAAATGTAATGAGATAATTAAATAATATCAACTTTTGAAATTGTATATTTAATTTTAGGATAAAATTGATGGATAAAGTATAGAAGAAATAATAATGATAATAATTAAATGAAACAAAGTATTTAATTTTGTTTATTTAATTAAGAGGGAAATAATATGATAAAATAGAAGAATTAATAGTGAACTTAATATAAATAAATATTTCTATTTATTTACTAAGTAGACGAATTAAGGTTAATTAATCAAATAAGTCGTATTTAATTAATTAGATTCTCCAGACCATTTTTAGGTGTCTACACCTACTACAAAGGATACTCTCGAGATAGATGTCCCTAAAGAAGATCCTTCTAAAGAAAGGAATCTTAATTTTGATCCTTCTACCTCTCCTCAAAAGAATGCATGTCTTGGTGATGATTGGGATTCCTTAGAATTTACTGATTCCTTTGTTGGGGAAAATAAAGTCGACCCAATCCACTTAGACCTTCTGATAACATTATCCAAGCCTGCTATCAAAGATGATTATTCTTTTGTATCATAGGATAATGTGGACACAAATTGTAATGTCCTTAATGTGGATCGTCCTCCTTCTAAAGAAGATGATTGTGCTTCTATTAAAGAGGTTAATGTTGGCAATCCTATCAAGAAGGTTGATAGTGATCCGATAGAAGAGTGTGATCCTCGTTGCTGGAATAATGCTCTCTATGGAGATCCTCCTTCGTTGTCTCTTGTCTTTGTGCCTTCTTCTTGTGAGCAGTCAAGTCTTTCTCCACAAGAGAAATGGTTGCTTCCTGCTCATTCTATATCTGATCAAGAGTGTATTTTTTTGCAACTTCCTAAAAAATTCCACTTAATTACTCTTCCTTCTCCAACACGTATGAAATTTCATGAACATGATAAAGAAAAGCACTCTTTTTGTGCATACCATCAAGTGTCTGGCCATTCCACTAGTGAATGTAAGGCCTTGAAGGTTAAAATACAACAACTTCATGATTCAAGTTCCATCACTCATTTGTTTGTTGATGTACCTATCTCTTCTTCAAATGAAAATTGATATCAAGGTTTACCTCTATCCTACATGTTCTAAGTATCTTGCATGGTTCTCCTCCCCTATTTGTTGGGGATAGTGATAATTTATTCTGGAGATGTGTGTCCTTATTAAGGACCCCCTCTCTTCTCTATGTCTTTCAAATGAAGCATCCCTTGAGTGGACCCCTTTCTCTCTTGAAGGGTTCCCAATGGACCCCTTTTGAAAGCTTTTCTCTTGAGTGAAATCATTTGCATCTAGCTTTGTTGCAGCCTGACTAGACCTTGCTTTTCAAACAATGCATCCCTTGAATGGACCCCTCTTCTTTTGAAGGGTTCCCAAGGGACCCCTTTGAAAGACTTCCAACTTGTCGATGATCTGCATGATTGTCTGCTTGATTGCTTGCGTGGATGCTTTATTTTCAGACATGTTTTATCTATGAGTAAACATGTCACTTTGCAAGTGCATCTATAAAGCCACTTTCCAATCTGACTCTGCAGAGTCTCCTTCTTTGGGCTTCCTCCATGTGAGAGATCTTGGGGGACGCCTCCTGGTAGGTCTGGGGGCTTGTAAGGTCTTACATAGCTGGGTTTCCTCCATGTGAGAGATCTTGGGGGACACCTCCTTGTAGGTCTACGGGCCTATGAGGCACTTGCATATCTGGGTTTCCTCCATGTGAGAGATCTTGGAGGACACCTCCTTGCAAGTTTGTGGGCCTATGAAGCACTTACTATACGGGGCTTCCTTCATGTGAGAGATCTTAAGGGTTGCCTACTTGTAGGTCTGTGGGCCTATAAGACACTTTCATCCTACAATATTTCTCCATCATTGGTCTATGGGCCTTCGGTGCATTTTGGTCAAACCTCCTTAGAAGAGAGTACCTATGGAACCATCTCTTTTGGAATTTTCATTCCTCCTTCTTGCTCTCTCTTGACCCTTTTCTATTCTCTTCTCAATTTTGTGTATACCAAATTGAAGACTTGCATCTTCTTCATCCTCAGTATATGCTCTTTCTCTCTTCAACATTGGTTGCTTCCTTGTCTTTTGGGTTCATTCTTCTCTTCATTTTAGAATTCTACTATGTGTTAGTGTTTCATTTGGGGACAACGCATAGTATTGAGACAATCTTCTACATCAAGGTCTCTTTCACTTTGCTGACTCAAATATTGTTAGTTAGTTAGGTGCATGTGTGTGTGTTTTTATGTTATAACATTGTTGTCTTGTGCAAGTTTTTCTTGTCTAATTCATTTGTTTTGCAGGTTTTCAGCCTAGGGGCATGCTTCCTTGATTTGAAGAGTTATTTGTTTCCTCTATAGTATCCTTTTGGCATAATGATGTTATTTATGTTTAGTAGATTTCCTTTAGTGTGCATATTAGTGTAGATTTATATGCTCGCTAAAGTGGGGGAAAAATGTAATGGCATAAATTTGCACCCCTTGCAATTTCACATACATTCTTGCACACACTTTAGTGTCCACTCCCTTAGCATCTTTTATAGGTTCATTTTAGCCCCTGCATCAGCCTTTTTCCCCTCTCAGGATGCTTAGGACCCCTTTCAATAGCTACCTCCATGCACCAGCTTTGTGTCAAACCTTGTGCTTTTCTTGTTCGTGTTGTTTTGTAGTGTGATGTGTCTAGACACTAGAGTGTTGCATAGACGTATGTGCATCGCGCTAGTATCCTACAATGTTTCGACTTTCAAATAACCACCTTCGAGCATGTTTTCCACTTGTCAACAAGTTTTGTTGGTTGTAACAGCTTGGGATGCCTTGTAACCACCTGGGAAGCTTCCTTTTGCTTCTCCTCTCTCCTTAAATGTTATCTTTTCAATCCATTTGTGTCTCTAGCTTCATTCTAGCTTCTTTCTAGCCTTGGATCTTGCATTTTCCTCTTGTTATTCTACCAAGTAGAGAGAGGAGAATCCTTAAGTATTATAGTGAGTTTACTATCTTGTGAGAAGTAGCATTTGTTAAAGGACTGTGAGACTTGTTGGTGGATCAATAACAAGATTGTTGTTGTTCTAGAAGTGTTGTGTTCGTTATTATCCAATTGGAAAGCTTATCACAGCCATGAGGATATTCTACTTCTATTTATTCTATGTTTAGAAGAGTTATGTCTTGTTTGTTTAAACTAGTATTAACTTGTGACTTGCATATAGGGAAAATAATTGTTTGCTTTGAAAGAAAAGTGGAAACTATTTACTTGTATGTGCAGTGTTTGTAATTACTCCATGATAGGAGATTGCTTGACATAAGTATTAGTATTATGTTAATACTAGATATGTTTAAACATGGGTAGCTTAAGGTACACTCATACCTAGATATTTACTTATGGTAAAGGATTAGTAAGTTACTCCTAGGATTATTATCATGTGAAGGGATGGAACTAGTACTTTGCTTATTGAGTTTTGTTACCTTAGGTTGTTTAAGAGATAGGTTATCTTGGGGAGTAGCTTTCCCATGGAGATGGATTGCCTAAGCATAGATATAGTGGTCTTAAGTCAAAATGAGCTTGCCATAGTGTAGGTGAATGGTAGACCATCGCTTGATTATACTGAGTGAGAACACTTTGGCCAAAGTAGTGTGAAAGTTCGAAGACTCCACTATAGATAGTGTGATGTTGAGACTCCATTTTTAGTTCATCGTGTTTATTTTAATGCATGAGGGCTACCTAGCATAGGTTATAAAATCCTAGTCATGTAGGACACATGACTAGGTTATAAGCTCAGAATGGTATGTCATACAAGGTTACCCAACCAATACCTTCGTCGAAGGGAAGGGTCATCTATCATTGATAGATGTGTGGGGGACCACATATGAGTTTGTGGTTGGTGGAAAAGTGCTTGAGTGATGTTTCACCTCCTCGGCAGGCGACAAAAGACCAAGGTTTTGAAAGACAGATTCTTGAACCATCTATATCTTATGCTTTGAAGCTTGGTGGGGTTGTAGTTGTAATAGTGTACATTCTTGGAATATTGTAATTTGTGAAATTATTATATTGGAATGGAATCCTCATTGTATATTGTTAACATATTTGTTCAATATGACATCTATGCTTTGGGAAGAATTGTAAATTACTTTGGAATGCAAAGACAAATTGGAATTTTTGTTATTTCAATTATGTGTGTAATTTATATTATTGGAAGAAATTTTTTTATTGCTATGTCATGGCATCATGTTTTATTCACTTGAGGTGAAAACATTGGAAAGTTTACTATGATTAACAATGCAGTTGTTACATGTGGTATCAGAGCTACTAGGTTCAACACTAAAAACTATAAGCTCATTACGTAAGTGTTACGTGAACCTTATCGGAGATAATGGTTGAAATGTTCTTACACCAAGATGACAAGAGAAAAGAACATGGAGAAATTAAAAGGAAGATGAGAATTCCTATAAACTTTTTTAATTTTGGGACTAGTTAAGAGTCGTCCCTGGAGTGGAAACTCCTAAACCAACAACTTTTTATTATATCCCCTTAGATTGTGGAAGATTATGCAATCAGGTTATGTAGGAAGGTTAGGAAGAATAACCAATATATACCTTAATCCTACAGATAGATATAAACTCTGAGGGATAAAGAAGATTAAGAGAATCTCCCTTATTGATAGCAACCTATAGTCACATAGTCAAGGATTCTTGGATTTAGGAAGAATACTATGAATCCATGAGTATTTATTATTGGCATAATATGGATCAAAGTAGAAAGTCAACGAAGGAAGCATCTAAGAGGTTGGAGAACTCTTGACTTGAATTTAATTTATGTTCAAGGCTAGGAACCTATAAGAAAAGAGGTAGTATCTTGGGAATAAGGGAAAAAACCATAATGGTCATAAAGAAGTAATCAAGAAGTGGACATGTTTCCACCAGCCAAAATTGATGAGAACAATTTGGAGTTTTTGTTAAGGTGAGAAAAGAAACCAAGTAAACCTTAGAGTGTATAAGGTCACAATGTACCAAGAGTTGGGACAAAATCACTTGGAAAGGTGAGTGTGAGAAAGAATCCTGAAAAGGTAAAACATATTGATCTAACAAAGATTTGGAGAGTACATAAGATTGGTTGGAGTATAAGTAGAACTCACCAACGTGTCAATAAAAACCTACATACATTAGAGGTTCCAAAAGGAAATGGAATTTGATATGACGCTATGTGTCAAATCAATAGAAGTTGTAAGGAAACAACTCTCTAAGTTGAAGAGTACTTCAACAAAAGAGGCTTGTGAGTATGGATATTCCTCCACAAGGGGGATATTGGAAAGAGTAACAATGAATGTTATCTTGTAAAGTTGTTGATTATTCATTAGATATCCTATTGGATGATCCAAAATGTTGAACCTATGAGTTAGAAATCAACAAGGAACCTAACTTTGGGAAAAAGTATATTTAAGGTATGTCATTAAGGCAAGAAAAGGCCATAGAAATCCAACAACAAGGAATGTTAAATCATTTCATGAAAGCAAATATTTGCTAGGAGTTCAACTTTGAGTTGATCTAATGTTGTGAAAACACTAAAGGGCAGAAGGAAGAGAGTGGATTGACTCATATTAAGTACCCCGCCCAATGAAAAGCATGGATATGTTTTTGATTTGGAAGAACCTTGACTTCTTAATAAGTCATGATGACAATTAAGTCATATACCTCATGACCACGAGGATTAGGTATTGTAATTTCTTGTAGAGAAAGAGTGAAAAGGTCAAGAGTTGTGACCTATTATCACACCATACCTTGTATATATATTGATTGTAAAATTGATAGCTATTATCATTGATGCCTTAAGGAAAGGATAGGTAGATAACTTGGTCATGAAAGAGAAGATCATTGTCTATGAGATAGACAATTGAAGATCTAGATTACTCATGAATTAAATGAAAGTGTCTCTAAACTCCTATATACCTAATATGGGGGATTTAGATAATGATGTTATTTCTATTCACAGGTAGTAATACTACATATTGTGAAATATATCAATGTTGTGAAGCAACTTGATGTTGCAGCCCACTATGCTAAGGAACCTTGGGAATGATAAGGGTTAGCATTGCAAAAGTAAAGGTATGTAAGATATGATGTGATGTTATGTGAACCACATCAAAATATCTTTATTGCAATGATTATTTGATCATACTTTATACTCAAATGAAACCTTGGGTTAAGAATAACCTATTTGGGATGAGAAGTTCATTTGATTAAAGAGAGAAACCTTAGGTTAAGTTTTACCTATTGGGTTGGAATATGTACTAGGCTACTCATTAACACCTATATGTTGGAAATAACTTATTTGGGTTGAGTTTTACATTTGGTCTTGATTGGAACATATAGGGTTAGAGTAACCTATATAATCAGACTAGTCATGGTTGAGGACTTAATCTAAAGATTAGGGTATATTGAGATTAAGACTCACCTAAGTGATTAAGTGAACTACTTAAGCTAAGGAGAGAATTCCATGCTCAACAATTGGGTATGCAATTAAATTTGATATCTTCTAGGAACCAACATGACTGAATGAGGATTAAATACTCGAAAATAGTACCAATTTTAATTAGGAAAATTAGATTGAGTTGAAAGATGGATTACATCTTTGGAAATAATCCAAGGACAAAAGAAATTCATGGAATGGATGTCCTAAGATAAATGAGGTTTATCTCTGTAAAACCCCTAACCATTATTAGTTGGGAGTTACATGTGGCATGAGTCCACAAAGTAGGTTTTCACTTAGTCGAGAATAGACTAAAATGGAATATAAAAGAGCCTATATACCCAAAATTTTGGAGAATTAAGGGATGGAATGAGAAAATTGATGTTAGAGGTAGGACATTGGGGTGACAGAGTTATTTGTTGGGTGAAGAACCACTAAAACCTAGAAAAGATGGAGTAAGATATTGCTAAGTATATAGCAAGATAATGTCTAATGTGCCAGGGAATGAAGACAAGATGTCATAATTGGTAGGATATGTCTACTCTCTTGAGATTCCAGAGGGGAAGTAGTAGAATGTAAGACAACTTAACCTATCTATGTCAATGGAACTGACATAAATTTGTGGTGGACAAACTCACCAAGGTAACCAACATGGTTGGAAACTTGATTTATAGGATTTCAATCCTAAGTAATATATTGTATGAGGTAGTAGCTTAGAATCCCTTAAAAGGTAGTCTTAGTTGTGAACAATCAAATAATGATAAGGTTGTGTAGACCATGATCATACTACGAGACATTCAATAGAATGAATAAGCAATATATTATTGTAACCAATCAGGAAAAAGAGGAAAAGCAAATCTTAAATGATTTGTTGAGTACTTGTAAACTTCTAATATTGAGGTTGATCCATTATATGGAAAGGAAGGTTGGAATCTCTATTAGGCTAAAATAGGCTAGGGAATAGGGTTAACCTTAGACTTGATAGTTTGTCAAGAGGATTAATAGATCGAAGAGATCAAAGAAACATTGTTGATACAAAGCTTAAGTGTGAAATAGTATCATAAATGAAAGATGTCCAAGAGAAAAATTGTGCTCAAAACAGACAAGTGATCAAGGCCATTACTTTTGGTTAAAGTAAATAGGTGTGTAAGTGATGGACGGACTCATCTTCTGAGTTGTTTGAAGTGTAAATACCAAAGGGAAGGATGGGACCCATGGTGTAGTGTATAATGCATTGTTATTCCTTTCTATTTGGATTATACTAAGGATAAATTTGTGAGCCAATGAGAGTGTGCCTTCTAGTCACCATAGTATAGGTGTCATATGTTATTCATATATTAATGTACATGGAATGTACATAAGATATATTATGAATATAACACCTAAGCTCTTGAAAGAGTAAGTATGTGTGGGACATACAAGTTTTCCCTATGCGATAGCAAGGACATTTGATGCAAAGTCTATGGGGGACAAGGTTGCAAGGAGTAATGCTATATAGGATGAATGTTTATAAATCTTACATATTTTGAGAATGCTAAGTAAAAATTTATTTGAATTTATCTCTATGTTAAAGTGATATAGATCATTGGGGACGATGATTCACAAGGGGGGAAGTATGTTATATCCCATTTAATATTACTATGTACAGTAAAATATAAATGTAATGTGAATTCAATGTATGAATAAATTGTGTGTGCATTTTGTTATCACTACTTTATGAATAAATGCCATCTCATTTAAATATTACATGAAGGAATGAATTTATGTGAAATGGATAGTTATTGAATTAATATTCTAACTATGGAGATGTATTATGTGTAATGCATATTTTGTTGAATAGATGACTACCTTGGACATATTTTGAGAATATGGATGCAAGTATATGTTCATTCCTCTAGGCGAAGGGGAAGTATCACTCAAGAGAAGGTCTTGGTTAGCTAACCAATAATGTAACTTATCTAAGCTTACACACACCACAGTAGAATGATTGAGTCAGGTTATCATGTGGGAAGTAGGTAAGCACCCTTAGGGTAATGTTTCTGCATTTGAAAGGGTCTTGATTATTACTGAATGCATGCCTAGTTGATGATTATCTATTTGAGCTTGTGATTCCTTCCTCATGTTATTGTACTTGTTTGTGCGATTGATTGTGTATTTCAAGATATATGCATATGTCGACATACATGTACGATGGATATAATGGGATGTCCATACAACTGTGACGACATATGTATAGACATGCATATATGTATATAAATGTTATTATGATATTATGTGTCTCTGAGCTTTTCGTCGATACATATCTACATCAAAAGTATGCGTGTATATGAGTATGTACAAACATTGATTCATGTGTGAGAGCATAATCATATGCATGTATGTGTAAGTAGAAATAATCACAAACATACTCACATGGGGGATCAATTATATATATGTGAATATATATATATATATATACTTAACAAATGTGTGTATTGACGAGAATAGGATAAGAAGGGATAACCTGATATATGTGTGTGTGTAAACATATTAAATATGTAATTATATGTATAAGTGTATATGTGTGTATAAGAATACATGTGTATATGCTTAATGGTGCAATCAAATATATATATATATATGATCGATATTAAATGTCATAATATTATCTTGGTGTATTCCTTTGTATATCGATTATATATACATGCTTATTGAAGGATATGATAAATGTGGAAATATATTAACATATACATATACGTATATATATGTGTGTGTGTGTGTGGTGTGTGTGTTATAATATATATATATATATATATATAATTTGTGAATATAAATACATATATGTTTATAAAGATATTTTCTTTGAAATCGATTATTTTGAGCAATGAATATAAGCTAAATTATCATGCTATATGTATGGGCTTAAAGTTGATTACCATGAATGACTTGGAGGCTAACTTTTTTAATAGCTATGACTGTATACTTTGGGCCGCTTTTAGTGCTCTTGCTATCATCAATCAAAAGAGTTTTGTAAATCTGCAAAACAAAAACATTTAAGTTGATGATCAAATAGAAAAGTTCGACGCCTGTTTATGAGGAAACTTTGACTTAGTAAACAGAATTATCATGATAGTTGGAAATGATCAAATAACTATAAAAGCATTTCAACAACTATGTCAAGCCAATTAAATATAGGAATCGACTCATCCTTTGACTTGGTCGACACAAGCTTAAATGTCATTCACTTGTTTTTTACTAAATCCTCCTTGAAGGAATTCACACCATCTCTGAAATGATAGTTATGATATTGGTGCCACCTTTGAATCCTCTTAACTGTAGATGTCTTTTTGGAGATGCAAATCGAATTCTAGCATATGCATATTTGAATTGGTCTTTATTTGCTGTCAAATTTGAGATTTGATTTGTAGCTACTTAAGTTGAGTAAGAGCTTGCAAATTCACAACCTTTTGGCTAAGTTAAATGTGTTTCTATGCATGCATTTTTCTGCCAAGGATCATGCCTAATCTATAGGCTATGAGAGCACCCGGTTGTTATATAAATAGAGGAATGAGTTCATCTATTTGGGATGCCTTCATCATACAAGTTTACGTGCTTTTCTATGCAATATTTCTAAGCAATTTTTGCATTTTAGTTATATTCTTCCTATAATATTTTTCCAAGTAGAGAGAGGAGAATCCTTAAGTATTACAATGAATTTATTATCTTGTGAGAAGTAGCATTTTTCAAAGGACTGTGAGACTTGTTGGACGATCAATAACAAGATATTTGTTATTCTAGAAGTGTTGTGTTTGTTTTTAGCCAATTGGAAAGATTATCATAGGCATGAGTATATTCTACTTATGTTTATTCTATGTTTAGAAGAGCTATGTATTGTTTTTTTAAACTTTTCTTAACTTGTTACTTGCATATAGGGAAAATAATTGTTTTCTTTGAAAGAAAAGTGGAAACTATTTACTTGTATGTGCATTGTTTGTAATTAATCCATGATAGGAGAGACTGCTTGACATAAGTATTAGTATTATGCTAATACTAGATATGTTTAGACATGGGTAGTTTAAGGTACACTCATACCTAGATATTTACTTATGGTAGAGGATTAGTAAGTTATTCCTAGGATTGTTATCCTATGAAGGGAGGGAACTAGTACTTTTCTTATTGAGTTGTGGTACCTTAGGTTGTTTAAGAGATAGGTTATCCTAGGGATTGGATTTCCTGTGGAGAGGGATTTCCTAAGCATAGATATAGTGGTCTTAATTCAAAACGAGCTTTCCATAGTGTAGGTGAATGGTAGACCATCACTCGATTATACTGAGTGAGAACACTTTGGCAAAAGTAGTGTGAAAGTCTGAAGACTCCACTGTAGATAGTGTGATGTTGAGACTCCATTGTCAGTTCACTGTGTCCATTTGAATGCATGAGGGCTACCTAGAGTAGGTTGTAAAATCCTAGTCATGTAGGACACAACACTAAGCTCAGAATGGTATGCCATACAAGGTTACCCAACCAATACCTTCATCGAAGGGAAGGGCCATCTATCATTGATAGATGTGCGGGGGACCACATATGAGTTTGTGGTTGGAAAAAAAGCACTTGAGTGATGCTTCTCCTTCTCAACAGGTGACAAAAGGCCAAGGTTTTGAAAGGTGGATTCTTGGACCATCTATATCTTATGCTCTAAAGCTCGGTGGAGTTGTGGTTGTAATAGTGTACATTCTTGGAATATTGTAATTTGTGAAATTATTATATTGGAATGGAATCCTCATTGTATATTGTTGACATCTTTGTTCAATATGACATCTATGATTTGGGAAGAATTTTAAATTACTTTGGAATGCAATGACAAATTGGAATTTGTGTTATTTTTATTATGTGTGTAAGTTACATTATTTGAAGAAAAAAATTTATTGCTATGTCATGGCATCATATTTTATTCACTTGAGATGAAAACAATGAAAATTTTACTGTGATTAACAATGTGATTGTTACACTTTGAATGTTATGTCCTTTGTTGGACTTGTTGTAGGCGTATGAGCTTTCCTAAATGTCAAACTTTTTATTGTTGACACCTTGATTGCAAATAGATTTGTCAAAATAATATCCTTATTTTTTAAGCCCTTAGAATCAAGTCAAGATTAGAATAACTCTCTTTGTCATGCATTTAGAACTCTCACATCCTCTTGTGTCATTGAGCATGCTTCATTATTGAGTTAATATATATATAAAGAAAAAAATATTTAGGTTTTAATTTTTTAGAAGAGTGGGAAATTTGACTACAGTGAGTTAGCTAAAATTGTTTCCATTCTCCCCCATCTTCTCCATGAATCCCTTATGTTTCTTCTAGCATGGAGTTTGAGGGAAGTAAATTATACTAGAGTTATTAGCAAAGAATGAGAAAATAGTGGGGGTTTGGAATTGGAGAGAAAAGGGTAGAACATAGAAATAAGAGGGCCTCAGTTTTATTTATTTTGGCAACAAAAAGAAGGGTGGAGAAAAGGAATAAGATAAATGGAAATATTTTAGGTCATATAGCTTCTCAAAAATCACTATTGTTTTGGAAATTTGTGGGCACAATTTTACTTATTTTTTGAGTGTCTAAGATCAAGTTTGTGTGTTCAAAAATGCAAAACCCTAATGTTTTTTGTGGACACTTTTCCTTCAATACAAGACTTTGATTTTTCTCTAGATCTATTAGTGGATCTTTGAACTAAACCAAAAATTTCCCTCTTGGGTATTTATTAAAAACCTCTTAGTTATATTTATGAGGATAAAATATGATATATATATATATATATACATATATATGTACAAAAATGGTATTTCATACAAATTTTGGGTCAATTTATAGGTTGTGTTAGTTTTTAGTAACGATTGATATTTGTGTTGGAATTTATAGGTAGATATAGATCTAACATTATTATATATGACATTATTGTGAATAAAAATGAGTATTGGGTTGATATAATTATGGTTGTATAATGTATGAAATTGTTGTCTATAGAAATGACTATTTGGTCAATACATAAGAGGCTACATATGAGTTTATAACTATAGGTAATAAGTATATGATACTAATTGACTAGGACTAGTAAGATATTGAATATTATAATTATTTAACAACAATAAAAAAATGGATTCTTAGCCCCCATGGAAAGTTGAATAGCTCTATCATGTTGAATAAGATTTAGATTATTTTTATTAGTTAAGTATACACTATTTTCATAATACCTACAAATACAAACAAAGATACTAGAATTCTATCACAATGACCAATAAAAGTGTGTATAAATTTCAAAAGAAAAAAATTGAGAAATTTAACCATTTTAAAATATTAGAGAAAGATAGAACTTGGATGATTTGTCTTTTATATAGAAACTTTGTCGAAAACAAAGAATTGGAATATGGAAAAGAAAACTTAGTCCTTGTTTGTATATTACTAGATGCTTAAGCAATCGTAGTTTGATTTAGAATAGAACTCATAACTTATGAAGTGTGAATATTAGGTAAAAATATTATTGGCTTATTACCTAATATTCATACGCTTAACTATGATTGAGTTGAAGATCTATTGATTGCTCAAAAAATATACAATTTTAGTATGTCTAATTTTAAAATGATATAGGGAAGAATCAATGTATGCTAATAAGGATAGTTTTGTAAGTCAACATGAGAAACTATTACTATTATATCATCATTCTTTGAAGATAACTCAAACACGGTCAATTATAAGTTTTTCAGAGTAATTAATTCAATTTGGATAATTTCATAAATGTTAAGAATATAAATAATCAAACATAAAAAAATAGTCAAACATGTGATTGTTCTTACTTGTACCTATGAGAAAAAAATCCATTAAATTATTTGAGTTGAAATGTGTTTGGTCTTGTGAAAGATAAGAGGTTGGTTTTTTGTTGGAAACATTTATTTGGGTTATTCACTTTCAAATTTGGATAAGTGTGAATGATAAAATCTAAACCCATTAGATTTCTATCAAATCTAAATTGATGTGTTGTCATGTTATGAATTTTCTGTCAAATTTCAATTTTTATCATCACTTGAGTTTATTGATTTATAGTGTGAATTGATTATTTTTATCTTGATTATGTCAAGTCAAGTTGAAAAGGAGTGGTGGAAAAATGACCCATAGTTTTGTTTAGGTATGTTTTATGCTATTAAATTCTTTGGCCAAAGTGATGCATAAGATGCATGCATTGTCAATCCATAGTACCTAATAGGTTGCATGATAACAATATGTCATACTTAGCTAGAAGATATCTAGGGTTATGTGATAGGTTGCAAGAAACAAACTCAATGCCTCACACTCAGTTCCTAGTTGGCATGGTACACTCATGGATATGTTTATCTACTACCCTTATGAAGGGTAGGGCCATTTCTAATAGAAAAATGTGTGGGAGACCGCCAGTTCATGGATAGAGGTAAAGCGCTCATATTATGCTCCCCCTCCATGCAATAGCTCAATACATCACAAGCTTGATACTCGAAGACATGTTGCATATTGATAAAGTGGTATTTTTATTTGCATTATGTACTTGTATCTAAATAAAAAACTAGTTAAATCATTTTGTAAGAATGAAAATGTGTGAATATGTTTACATGGAGTATGCATGTAATTGATATGAAAATTATAAATAATTTATTGTGATCCTAATAGGAAATTGAAATGAATCTTGAAAAGTATCATTAAGATGAAATTTTTTTGGATGTTTTTATTTTCGATAAAAATGTTGCTCAAGATATTTATATTTCTTTTATGAGAATGATGTTCTCTTGGTTATATTTATGATTTTTTCTTAAAATTTATGGTTTTTTGCCATTTTTTTATGATATGAATGTAAGGTTTGTTACACATGGTATCAAAGAAGATTTCAAAAACTAGGGCCTATGAGCCTACTTTGTAGGGGGTCCATTCTAGTAGATTTAAGTTTGCTAATCTAACCCTAATGATTATATTCTCTAAATGTGAAGATGAGGAGTCCAATTCATAGAAACAAGGTGGAAAGAATTTCAAACAATCTAAATCAAAAGGAAAAACCATGCAAACAACCTCCTCTATAGAAGAAGGATGACTCTAATATTTGGACCATGGCAATGACTTTCAAATGAATAAGGATAGAGAAAGAGAAGGATGTGAAACTTGATACCCCCTTGATATAATCAAACAAAAGAAACCCTCGGTGGTCTAGATATTCCTTTTGGCTATGGATGTGATGCATCGATCATGAGTAGGGAGATTATAAAGGAGTACTTGTGTGTACACCTGGTGCAGGGGCACCCTTGGTTTCAAGTGCACCCTTGGTGTCATATAGTGAATTTTTGGTTTTTGGTCTTGTAAGGGTCGATTTCATGTAATAAGGTCTTCTCAAGCCATTTTGAGTCGGTTTGAGTCATTATTGAGTTTCTAGGTGCAAGGTTATGCAAAAGTGCCAATGTTGTCAAAGTTGCTCAAAAGCTGTCAAGCAACTTTTGCAATTTTTTTATAAAAAAGTGTAATTGGAAGAAAATGAACCAAATATGGTTGGGGACAGCCAAAATATTGTTGTAAATATTGAAATAAGCCTTGTAATATTGAAGAGGAAGGTTGGAATGAGATTTTGTGAATGAAAGCTCTCTTTGCATGTTATTTTTTTTGAGTTTTCCCTGCATTTTTGAACTTCTATCACTTTTTTATGATTAATTGGTGCATTGTACAAATGTAATGGTGATTGTATATTGTAGAGGAGTTTCTTAGATTTTTTTTTGTTTTTGTTTGAGTAGAATCCATGAATTTTTGGGCGAGATATCAATAAATTAGTGGAAGTTGTTGTAAACCTTGCCTAGGGTTTCAAAGAGTATTCAAAATGCAATCCCTCACATTTCCACCATGATCAAATCAAGCCATCTTGTACAAAAGTCTATCTTGGTGTATTCTAACATTCTCCAAGAGTTGAAGTTTGGAAGTTGCATTTGTGAGGAGAAATCTTCTAAAAGTTGTTACTTTCTGCCTTGTACACAGTCAATAGACCCTCTATGGTGATTGAATGCAAATGTTTTTGCATTGAAACACAGTATGGTGTTTGAATCACGTCGATACAAGAAGAGCATTGGTTCCTAAGTCTTTGTTGACCACTGAATAGCCATCTTATTTTTTGATTGAAACATTCACTTGTTTGTGAGGACAAATGACTGTCCCATTACCTGCTACCACCCTGGAACTTGTTTTCATGCATTTTGAAGATCCCAAAACCTTATGAAAGGTCTACAAGGGTATTTATATCATCACCACATAATGTCCATGTGGTCACCATGTTGTTCCATGTCATTGAATGGCTTGCTGCTTTGAAGATCAAAGTGTACCCTTATTTGAAGGAGTCTATCCTGTCAGGTTTATCATTGAACCTTGAGAAGACAATGAACCCATTGTTGTGAAATATGGTATCAATCATATAACCTCTACCTTGCTCTGCATCAATGCCCTTCCTTAAGTAGTGTAATATTGGATTCAAATGGAGAATATGAACCTAAGGAGGCTCCCTCATTTGAATAGTATATTATAAATTGTAAATCCAAAAGGATCCTAATTAAGGATACTTTATGTTCACTATTTTATGATCAAAAACTAATATTCTTATATTTTACAACGTGTGATATTCTATTTTGATAAAAATTTGAATACATAACCTTGTTAAAGACATTAATTATTATAAATTCTAAACATTTGGTAATTCCATACAAAATAATAAGCTTCTAATTCTACATTTTGACTTATTAGATCCAACCATGGTTCAAAGTAGAGCAAACTTAGAAGGTCGTCAGGATGGATCAAGTCAAGTTGCAGGTGACTCTATAGCTAAATTAGATCAAATTCTTGTAGCCATGAATGAGACCAAATAAATATTGGGTGTTTTGGAAAGGAAGTTAGATGATCTCATGATCAAGAAGGAGGTGAGGAATGAAACCAAAAACATAGGGTGAAGCCACAATAGCGGTTTACAATTTGATGGAGGAAGGAAAACTGAGAAAAAATGAACCCATGGCAAAAAGAATGGTTTTAGGGGTTCGAATGAACTTACAAGTTTGACTAGACCAAAAAGGGGTTCGATCGAACTAGGGTTCAAGTGAACCCATCAATTATTGGGCCCACATTTCCCGCCCAAAAAACAAAAGAAAAATGCAATTTGAAGGGGGTTCGAATGAACCCTGGTTTGAACGAACCTCCCCTCCCCAATTCCTCATTCTCATGAGAGCCACAAAAAACCTAGGTGCATGCTTCAAAGCTCAAGTTGAGGATGAAAATGGGAGGAGTTTCCACAAACTCAAACTGGAATCAAGTAAGTCCTCGAAATAGGCTGTCCAAACTAAATATGATTTTTAATGTGAACTTTTGGTTTTATTATGTATTTGTTTTTAGGGTTTTATTAAAACATAGGTTTTCAAATTGTGAAGGGTCTTTGATACTGCACATGTGGAAAAATATGAGTTAATCAAAAAAGAGATTTGGAAAATAACCGAGGTTGCACTGAGATATTGGGAGATGCATAATCCGGCAAAAATAGAGTTAAGATTTGATATAACAAAAAAGATTATGCAGTTGCTTATATTAAAATTTGTAGTGGTTTGACTTTTAAAAGAGCAGAGTTAAAAGAAGAAAAGTATTCAATAAAAACTATCTAATAACAAATTGTAAAGCACTAGATAATTTGGGTTTACAGTCCCAAATTTAGAAAATTGGGGGTATCCTTCATGGGAAAAAGTTATACATTACTCTAGGTGTGCATCACTTTTTAAAATGTTGTTTTCTAAAGAGCCATTTTGGGAGATGGAAAAAAGTACAAATACAGGATTCAAAATTTGAAAAAGAAAAGAAAAAATATTTTTTTGAAATCTGAGAGAAAATGTGACTGAGACTCTAGTTTTGCATCATCACCGAAATTCCTCTTGGTTTAATTGTGGTGCAGAATGTAGAGAGATTTAATTAAAATAATAAATTCTGGTGTCAGTTTGGCTTCAGGGGTGCCAAGCCACTCTTGTGGATCACCCATGTAGTAGAATAAAGGCCTCAAATGGGCATGTAGGAAGCTAAATTGAATCAAGAAGAATAGTAGGCAAGAAGATGTGAGGGCATGATTAGATAATGGGCTCACTCAAGATATAAAAAATATCAACCCACCCAAGTTTGATGGGATTGTATTAGGAGATGGAGCAGGCACATGGCTCAATGATATGCAAAAATATTTTGAAATTTGAAACTACTCTTAGAGAAATAAGGCATTTTGGGGAGCTTATCAACTTTTACTTGAGAGGATTCTATGTAGTGGATGAATAAGAAGATGGATTTGGGTCTTGATTAGAATGAATTTGATATGGGACTAGTTCGTAGTTATTTTTAGGTAAATGTGGCTACCCTAGCTATATTTGACTAGAAGCTAACCGATTTTTCAGAATTTGTGACAAGGAGATATATTAGTGATTGAGTATTTTGAATAATTCACAAGACTCCTAAAATATGTACCCTAGTACTAGCGAGATGAATGATTTTACATATAGAAGTTTAATATGGAATTGAATCTTCATATTGGATTTGATGTAGATTTCCATGGTTCGTCAATGACAGACTAAATATTTGAAAAATCCTTCAAACAAGCAAAATATTAAGTCTCTATTAGCTTTCAAATAAGCCCTATAAGAATTTTGGTTGGTCAAATTCTACACCCCCTTCAAAAAGAAGAATTGGATCTAGAATACCAAACATAAATGCAATGGAAAAAGATCCAAGAATGGTAAAAACAACTCTAAGATGGGAAAAGGGACAATGATTTCAAGCAAATAAATAGTAACAAAGGTGACTAAATAACTAAGAAGAAAGGACCTCTAGGCGGTTTCATCTTTTGTGGAGGTGACCACTATGCAAATCAATGCCCAAATAAAATTCAAGGGGATAAGTTCAAAAACCCTTCATTGCCTTCCTAGTAAATAGCCTTCCAAAAGAGAATTCATCTAGTTGTGGATAACTATCAAGCAAAATACTAGATTGGCACTATCGGTCTTTTTGGTGCATACTGGTAAGTCCTCCAAGTCTCCATTCATCTCATTTGACCCCACTAATTAGCATATGGAGTACATGCTTTCCAGTTGCCTAGGAAAATTAGGGTTCCTAAAAGGTGTCTGTATTAGCCTCATGAAGTTGATTAGAATTATGAGAAAATCGAGCAGGATCACATGTGGGGCTACATATCTATTTAGAGATGGGGTGGGGATTCCACATATGCACCCAACTAAAGCTCAGGTTTGGCAATGTGAATCGTTTTGGGAATGAGACTCCACAGTTTGTATCCATGAGGGAGAAAAAGGTGCAATTGTTTTCAAGAAATATTCCATGAGTGCCTGAACTAGCTTGGGAATCGGTGCAGAATTTTTGGGAGGTCGCTACGGGATGTCACATGTCGAGCAGGAGAGGTGTTGAATGTGGCAGAGCTCATGGGAGGCTAGGAGGAGATTTAGCTATTTCTGCGAGAGAGGCCAGGCCAGCTCAAAGAATTAAAGGAACCATCAGGAAGTCAAGAATGCATCCCAGCTTCTGAGATATTAAGACATTTTCTAGAAGGTACTGATCTCCCCTCACGAAGGGCTTCTAGGGCAGGTATTACCAGTTTTAATTTTATTAGCAAAAGGGCTCCTCCTACTACATGAAAACCATAGACCTGGTTGAATTAAAAGTTGAATTACAAGAGTTATTATCTAAAGGGTTGATTTGTCACATTATGTCATCATGGGGAGTGTGAGGGATCTTCACCAAGAAGCATGGGATACTGAATTTATGTATTAATTACTACATGCTAAATAAGGCCGAATTAAGAATAAGTACCTCTTGACCCACATTGATGACCTTTTTGATCAAATGTGTGTTGTGAAAATCTTTTCAAAGACTAATTTTAGGGCTGGTTATCACTAGATGAGGATTAAAGTTGACTACATCCATACAAAACCTTTGAAAATGAGTTATAAGCATTATGATTTAACTATCTTACTTTTTGGATTGACTAATGCCTCTACAATATTTATAAATTTAATAAACAGTTAATCTAGAGATTACTTGGACAAGTTTATCCTCGTCTTTTTAGATGATATTTTGATATACTCCAAGGATGAGGAGGAACATGCTCTTCATTGAGATTGGTTCTACAAAATTTAAGACAAAAATTATATAGCAAGCTATCTAAATGTACCTTATGCCGGTATTGGCATGGTGTGATGGTTTATAGGTGGCATTGTTGTTCTTGCCACCAAGGTTCAAACCCCGTTGGGGTGGTATTGTTGAATGGTTGTATCCGGTTCATAGCTCTGGTCAAAAGCGTTTACCCCTTGAAATAAATATCTAAATGTACCTTATTTCATAAATAAGTGTAGTGTTTGCTCGGTACATAATCTTTGCAAAGTGAATTGTGGTTGATCTTGCAAATATTTGAGCAATCATGGATTTTCCAACACCTAAGAACGTGCATAAGGTATGTAATTTTATTGGACTAGCCAAGTAAATTAAAAGAAATTTGTTCTAAATTTTTCATAATTGCAAATCCCATTATGCTAGTTTAAAGGAAAGATAAATGGTTTGAGGCGATAGAAAAGTGTGAGAAACCTTTTTGAATTATGAAGGAGAAGCTAACTTATGCTCCAATCTTAGAGTTCCTAATCTAGAGAGTCATTTTTCATCGTTATTGATGCACTAGGAGAAGGATTGGGGGGTGTGCTTATATAGGATGATTAGTATGTCACTATGAATTGAGGAAACTTTGGCAATATGAATTTAGTTATGCTTCACAAACCTGGAATTGGAAACAATTGTGCATGCCTTGCAAGTTTGGAGGCCTTGTCTATTGGGAAAGCACTATGAACTTAAATAAAAAAATCAAGGACTTAATTATATTCATGTAGAAAACCCTAAATGCAAGCCAAAGGTATAGGCTAGAACTGTTGATCGACTATGACATGGACATCAGTTACATAAACGAAAAATATAATTGAGTAGTCGATGCTCTTAGTTACAAGAGGTATATTGCAACAATGGCCATTGTTTAAATAATCTTTCAAGAGCATGTCTTGAGGAATTCTCTAGGTGATGAGTTTTATAAACAAGTCAAGAATGCACTCTCAAAAAATTCCTAAGATTCCAGGCATGGCGAATATTGATTTGGGTCTAATGGGTTGTTAAGATACAAAGATAGAAAGTTCATATATAATAAAAGTGACTTTTGAAACTTTGTTTTAAGGGAAGTTCATTTTTCCCCTTATTCGAGACACTTAGGAGTAACTAAGCTATTATTTGATCTTAAAACATTATAGTTCTAGAAGGGAATGAAACAAGATGCCACAAATTTTGTTGCTAAATGCTTAGAGTGTTAGAGGGTCAAGGTTTAACACCATCATTTGATAGGATTGTTGTATCCACATTATGTCCTTGAGTGGAAATGGTAAATTTTTAGCACGGATTTCATCCAAGGACTTCCTAAATCAAGGAATCATCATGATATGATTTTGATGGTGGTTAATACACTCACCAAAGTTCATTTGGAGTAACTTAAGCAATGGGGCTCCATTGTTGGCTAGGAGATTTGTTCAAACAATATTTTGTTTACATGGAGTTTCTAAAAAATCATCTCAAATAGAGATGTGCAAATGACCTTAAGGTTTTGGAAAACCTTGTTTTTAATGTCGAGGACTTAGCCAAAAATATTGGTTTGACCTATCATCTTGAGACTAATGATTAAACTAAGAGTTAACCATATTTTAAAGGAATTATTGTGTATGTATCACATAGACTAGCAATATAACTAGGAGGAATATTTGCCTCTTTTTGAATTTACTTATAACAATTCTCACCAATCTACTATTAAAATGGATCCCTTCAAGGCACTGTATGGTAAAAAGTGCATAACACTTATCAATTGGGATATACTAGAGAATAAAGTGTGCATCTAGAACTAGATATGTTTATAGATATGGAAGAACAAGTTGAGTTGATTAAATAGAGGTTGACCGAAGCCAACAATAGGAAAAAGCGTTATGCATATGAAAAATGAAACTCCCAATAGTTAGATATGAAAGATAAAGTTCTTTTGAGAGTCAAATCACATAAGAGTTCAATTAAATTTGGGAAGTCAACCAAGCTTGCTCATAGATATGTGGGCTCATTTGAGGTCCTAGAAGTGCTCAACCCAATTGCATACATATCTTATTTACCTTCTCTCGCCCATTTGCATATTTATTTATTTTATGTTTCATACCTAAAGAAATACATGCCCAATTTTGCTCATGCACTTAATTAGAATGCCCTTCAAGTTCTAGACCCAATAGTGGCTATGGGCAAGCCTTCCAAAGTGCTCAAGGTTTGCAAGCTACACTTGTATAATAAGAAGTCACTCAATGCATGGTCCAATAGGAGCAATACTTGAATGATAGTGCCACCTAGAAGGATTGCAAAGAGTTCCACAGAGTTTTTTCTGATTTTTTTCTAAAGTTTAATCAATCTTTTTGTTATTTTCTTTTTCATACTTTTTTGAACTAAGGTATCAAGACGATGACTTTTCTAAGGGGGGGAAGATGTTACACCACAATTATTGAAGACATTTAAATTATGATAATTATATGATACTTAAAAAAGACTTTCTTTTATATATATGTTAGATATGAATTATTATAATGTGATTATTGTTTTTTCATGTACTCATGCGAATGTAAAATTTAATACCACATCTGAATGTCAAAATGATTGTGAAATTTAAACATTATCATTATTAGAAATAGCAGATAGATAAATGATATACATGAATGAATATAAATGACTAATGAGACTCCATGTTTCATATCATGATGTTGTTAATTTATGCAAAATGGTTATTGATTTTATAAACATAATGCAACCAGCACATCCATCTAAAGTGGATGTAGACAAATATAGTATTAACTAGCATTCGAGGAGAGTAGAGCAATCTTTATGTATCCCTCAAAAATCTTTACAGACTACGAAATCTTAAGTTTACTGAGTAATTGACAAATCAGACAAACTAGATCTAGTGGCTATAAACCTATAAGCTAGATCGTGATTGAGAAAAAGAAAATGTTTTTCTTCACAAATAATCCCAATTAGGTCGCTTCTCTTAAAGAAGAAAACAGAATAATGGAATCACGATATGAGAATGGCAATAAGAATCATGTAGTAAATCAAAGTAGCATCAAGCTTCTGCATAAGTTCCCTTTGGAATTATATAAGATAGCACAAAAAATCACTCCCAACCTAAACAAATATTAAGAGTCAAGATCTAGTTTCTA